>BSBK01001193.1:0-257687 GCA_027943335.1 Chamaecyparis obtusa
AACTTATACCCCCTTTTGTCCCCCATCTTTGTGCACTTACCCAATTAGTTTCATATTTTATGAAGTTTGTGTAATATATAAAATATTAATATGATATTAATAATGCTATATTATATATTAATATATGAGTATTATAATAAAATATTGATATGAAGATGATAATATTAATATTATTTTGTATATTATATTTATATACGAATATTATTATATCAATATTATATTATATATTGTTATTTATTATTATCATAATAAATAATATATTATTGACAATCACTACTATATTGATATTATTATATTAATAGATCATATTATGTTCTTATTTTTATTTGTTCAATTATTTATTATTGTGATTTATTACTTGATCCTATTTGAGATAGGGGACATCACAGTCTACCCTTCTTAAAAACTGCTTGTCCTCAAGAAATGGGAACCTTTGGTGTGAGTGGAGTTTGTTCTGCAACTCTGGTATCCAATCCAATGACCTGAAATGACAATTTCAACATGAGGTTAGAATTGTCATATTTTTTACAAATATAAATGTATCAAATCTGAAGGTCATAATATTCAATTTTAAACAATTTCAAGATGGAACACAACTTGATGTACTATAGTACTTTCCTTCTCCTTTTTTTTATGCATGATCATGTTCCATGGTGAGTCTTGATGAATAATCCTAATTCTTAGGGAGAGTTAGAATCAGGTTTCAAGCTCTTTGGGGAGGACCTCTTGGAACTCTAGTTGCCTTGTGGCCACTCTAGAACATTCCTCAAGCTATGTCACCATCTCATTACAAATTTCTCCTTTTAAGGTATTATGGATATCCTTTACTTGGTATATCCATCCTTATAATCATTGGGAGAGACTTTATCTCTTCCCGGGCCTTTATGGATATCCCTTAGGATGTATCCATATTTATAATCATGGGGAGAAAATTTATCTCTTTCTAGGCTTCTATGGATATCCCTTTAGGATGTATCCATCTTTATAATCCTTTGTAAATACATTATCTCTTCCTAGGCCTCTATGGATATCCCTTTAGGATGTATCCATCTTTATAATCCTTGGGAGATACTTTATCTCATCCTAGGCCTCTATGGATATCCCTTTAGGCTTGAGAGAGACTTTATCTCTTCCCAAGCCTCTATGGATATCCCTTTAGGATTTATCCATCTCGATAATCCTTAGGATGTATTTTATCTCTTCCAAGGCCTCTATGGGTATCCCTTTAGGACATATCCATCTCTATAATCCATGGGAGAGACTTTATCTCTTCCCATACCTTTATGGATATACCTTTAGGATGTATCCATCTCTATAATCCTTGGGAGAGACTTTATCCCTTCCCAAGCCTTTATGGATATCCTTTTAGGATATATCCATCCTTAGAATTCCTTGTAGAGACTTTATCTCTTTAGGCCTTCAAAGGTGTGTGATCTCTACCTTAATTCCACATTAGGAATAAGAATACTCTGAGAATGAAAAAGAGCAATTTAATATTTGCATTAATATTTTTGTGGTTGCTTGTTTCATCACAAATTCTTATTCCTTCATATGATATTCAACTCTTTATTCACTTTAACCTTGATCACAAGTCTTACCTACTGATTCTGATAAAAATGATATTAATAATTTTCCAACTAATGAGTTTATGATTTCTAATTCCTCTTTGTTTCCTTTCTGCTCTTGTCTTATTTGTTGATTTAACTTCCAAATTTGTGTACTATTGTCATAATTAGGACTAAATTTCCTCATAACTCCATTGATTTTCCCCTTCATTTAGTGATTGGATGCTATTGAGGCCCCCTATATCATGTCTTGTTTTCTTATGCGGTCCTCCTATTTCTTTTTCAAATATTTCTTCTATTCAGTGGACTTGATTTCTTTTTCCATGCTTATGTCTTGATGCCCATGTTTCTTTGCATCTAAAACATAAGCCTTTCTTTATTATTTCCTCTTTTTGCTTGAGGGCTTCCTTTCCTTGGAATTGGTGCCTAGTGCTCCACTGTTCTTTTCAAAAATAGTATTCTCTTCCTTTATTAGATATTCCCGACCCTTCATACCCATGGTGTGCCTTAGTTGGAAGATTCTTAGGTCTTTCCTTTTAAGAATTTGATTCATTCTTCTTGGCCTTTTGTATTGGTTCTTCTAGGGTTTGAGGTTCTAGGGGATCTACTATAGTTTTGATGAAGTCTTTAAGCCCTTGATAAACATATAAGTGATTCTCCTTTGGGATAGATCTGAAACCATAACGGACAAACTTCTAAATTGATGGCAAATTCCTCTATAGTCCCAGTTTGTTCAAGATGGGTTAATTCTTGGAAGTACCATTCAGGGTCTCTTTGGTTGAACCTACTAATGAGTCTTTGAGTAAATTCACCATATGGGGTGATAATTTTATGGAGTCTTTGAGTAAATTCACCATAGGTGGTGATACTTTTATGGCCTTGAGTAATGATTACCATAGTGCCACTAGCTATGGGCTATCCCTGTTAAATGGAGTTTGGAAAATTTGATGGCATTCTCTTTGATCATGGGGTTGAGGGATAGGTATATATCAAGTTTTTGGTCCCATGATTGAGTAGTGTCCTTTCGTGATCCATCAAAACACGATGGAGACATTTTAATTATTGTTGGTTTAAGGTCTTTGTCGCCATGATTTTTCCTTCTAATTCTATTTGCCATGGTTTTGGTCTCATAATATTCCTTAAAGGGAATAAGTCTTTGGATTTTAATATCTAAGCTTACATACATTTGGGCAAGTTGTTCTACATTATTTTTGGTTGGTTCCTCTTCTACAATGGTTTCTTCTCTTGGAAGGAAAGGCATAATGATGGGCCTAAGTATGGAGCTTTGGATTGATTGTTCATTTTCAAAATGATTGGAGTGAGTATCTCTTCCTATATTTCTATTTTTCATGCTTTGGATGGCTTGGAGCATCAATTGGTTGGTTCTTTCAAATATTTCATTGGTTTTTTTCCATGAAATTCCTTAAATCTTGTGCTAGTTGTTCTACCATGGCTTTTCCTCCTTTTGTGCATTGATAAGATTGCATGAACTAACTTCACAAGATGGAAATAAATTATGCTTTGATACCACTGCATTTTCCCCTTCTAGGAACAATGAATTGTACCCACTGAATTGCAATATATTTAATAATTGAACATTCAAAATGAATGATAACTTATAGAATAATTATGGATGATTACATGAATTCCTTAAATTTCTGATATAGAATTTGATTTGTATGCATAATAAGATAATGTTGATATGTCTCAATATCTAATTGTCATGCCCAAATAGCATCCTCAAGACTATGTCGTAATTTGGGTATATTCTTGCCTATATTTGAGAGATATTATAAACTTTCTTCTAATTTCTCTTTATGGTTTACTGTTGCAATTCTGAAGATTGACAGTTTGTAATGTCCCCACCTCCTAGGTTGCTTGTAGCTTAATTCCTTGATATGAAGCCTTTACTTAGTTTTCAAGTAAGTCTAGTCCGCAATCTCAAGTTACTTTGAGGTTATCCTCTATAGAAAGAAATATCAATTTAGGAAGCTCTTACAAAGGAATGAATTCCACTAGGAATAATTCCCCTTCTCTAAGTTTAGGCTAATAGTATATTGCCGATGAATAAGTTATGTTTGCTACAATGAAAATTTATCTTAAACTCTATAATTCCTCAATTTGATTTGCAGTATCTTTGGTACAAATTCCCTAAGACTATGTTATCCAAATTATACCTAAAAAAATTTGAGTTTTAGTAATTCCTTATTGTTTATTATTTGATTTCTTGGACTATTGGCGTAATCTCCCTTTTTGTTGTCTATTGTTGTTGGTTATTTTAAGTATCGATGATTGAGTAGCTATCAAACTCATTGGGGCTGATGGTAAGTTAAGAAATTTTATTAATTTATAATTGATTTTGTATTTTATGAAGTTTGTGTAATATATAAAATAGTAATATGGTATTAATAATAATATATTATATATTAATATATATAAATATTATAATATCAATATTATATTATATATTGTTATTTATTATTATAATTATAAATAACATATTATTGTTAATTACCACTATGTTTATATGATTATATTAATAGATCATATTATATTTGTATTTTTATTTGTTCATTTATTTATTATTATGATTTATTACTCAATCCTATTTCAAATAGGGGACATCACACTACCCCTCCATTAATTTATTATACTTAGTGGTTGGAGGTGAGGAAATATTTATCAATAAAATAGTCACCCTAGCATGCATATCATTAACCCAAAAACTTAAGGAGTGTTGGTTCAATAGCCATAGAGATACATACACATGAAAGGTTTAATCCAAGTAGCTTTTGTACATGTAATTTAAGATTCATTGAAGGTAGTTTGCAATGCAATCTAAACTAAAAGGAATTTTATTAGTCTTAATTTCCTCCTCAAAAATAATATTGCCAATGTGATAAAAAATTATCATATGAGAAATTATTAAGATTAAATCATTAGCGAGCATGCACGTGTTCAAATAACCTATCAACTAAGTAAATGTGATATTTAGTTGGAATTTATATGCATGAATATGTCATTGAATTATAATAGATTGTAGATAAATAAGGAGTTTTCCAGACATATTTCAAGATATACAAATTTCTTATTCATCCTAGTTCATATGTGTGACTAAGAAAGTGACACTACATTATGGAAATGAACTTGATTTGAAGAATTGCATTGGAAAAGAATTGAATGTGTACACACAAAACTAGTGCACTTCTCTAAGTCATTATATCAAAGGAAGTCCATGAAAGGGAAACCTTCAATAGCGACCTAGAGCTCTTTATGTATGGAGTTGCAAGATTGTAAAAATTGCTCTCAGCTAGAGCTATTAAACTTATGACCTTGCTAGTCAACCACACAATGAGAGATTCCAAAATTGAAGACAAGGGTAAGAGTGCAAATATCCCCAAAGAATCAAATGAAAATGCAATGCAAGTAAGCTAAGAATGAGGATGCAAGCTAGTCTATGAAAATGAAAGTGCAAACTAGGCTATGAAAGGAAAGTACAAGTCTTACAATCCCTCCTAATTAAACTACGTGAGATTAATCTATAGCATAAAGAAAGTCTATACTAAGAATGCCATGATTATGCAACTATGAAAGAAAGAAAGCAAGCTAAATGAAATGCAACAACAATGTCTTCAAACTTGAATGCAAGAATGTCTTCAAAGAGCTCCAAATGACCTAGAAAACCTATAGCATAACATTAGCATAAAAGAGATTGATATGCAAATGAGGAAGAGAGCTCTTCTTTTATAAGAAATGAAAAGGAATGGAGCATGGAGATTAAGAGGAAAAAGACTTAATCAAGGGTGGAGCTTGAAAGAGGAGCAATCCATGTGCACAAATATCCTCCAATGAGAAAATAAGAGTTGACTTTTGTGTCCATATGAGACAAAAAGTACTTTTTCCCTTTTTATAAAATAGGAATAATACTTTATTTGTGCAACTTAGGATAAGAGGAAAAGTGGGGGGGGGGCTTTTTATTTATTAAAAGGGGAGGAAATATCCTTTTAATAAATAAAGACTTTAGGATAAAATGGTTTAGCCCAAGGCAAATAATAAAAAATGATAAAATAAGATTTGATCAAGGAAATTAATATAAAAAATGTTGATTTTTGAAAATATTGATTTAGGGATTTGATAAATTGCAAGAACGGGGCCCAAAGTCTAGGCGACCATTTTAGGGTGCATACATTTTCCCCTCTTTGAGTAATGTGTGATCATTTCAAGAACACATGCAGTCAAAGAAGTTGAAATGTGAGTTCATTTTGGATCACAAAACAACTCAGATGTGTGTTCATTTTGGGAACATGCCCGGACAAAAATAAACAAAAGATTTTGGACATGAGTTCATTTTGGGATCACATCCAAAATAAGAGATAAAAATCTCAAGCTAAGCAAAAGCTCATAAAAAGATAGCTGAATCAAGAAAATCAAGGATTAAATCCAATAGGTACTGCCCCCTCAGAATCGAAATTGAAATCAGGTAGAGGAGAACAACAGATTGATAAAAGATGACCAAATCATAATGAAATCATAATCGAAGATAAAGGATAATAGGATAACCATTAGGTAGTGAAAACATGCCCCAGTGATGAATGAGAAGAAAAGAAATGGGGTGAATGGAAGACTAGAAGTGTGAAAGACATGAAAAGGAAGAAATTCCATCAAAGATCGAAGAATTATGCCTCAAAAGGTTAGTCAACTGCACAGAAGAAAGATAAATTTTTGAAACATAATTTGACTATCAAGATGACCTTAGATTTTGATTTTAAGTCTGAAATGGATCCAGGACATCAAAATTAGCTAGAGGTGCAATTTTTGTGCAATTATGAGGTGTTTTGAAAATAGGTCAAAAAGTCAAAATGCTATAAAAGGGGTAAAAAAAGGTGTCATTTTCAAAATCATTAACCCCTTGTGATGATAGGAATAGGATGTGATATGAAAGACAAGAAGTGAAAGACATGATCGAAGAAAAGGAAAGGTGAGTGTAGTTGACCAACAGGTCCGTGAAAGATGAAAAGGAGAGCTCTCTCCATATGCAAGGTGCAAAACTAATCTATTCATGAACCTAAAAATGCAAGCTACTATGAAAAGTGGTTGACTTGCAAGGTCACAACTCTTATAGACATCTAATTATCATCATCGAGCATTATTGGTAGCGTCATAAGATCATACAATACACACTAGTATGACTATGTGAATATGAATATGATCTATATCAGATAGAGATGTGGGAATCCCACATAGGCACCAAAGACATGTAGGTTAAGATGACTAGTGCAGTGAGATTACCTAAGTTTGTTATGGAGAGATTATGCTTGTATCAAGACACATGAAAGTCAGGGTAGCTATAAGCATGCACTCGCATAAAAAAAAAAGTCAAGGATAATACCTTGTCAATCCCTAGTGTCAAGTAAGACCAGCATAAATGCTCATCACAGTTAGGATCAATGAAATATACCCACAAGTAGATAAAGAAATAAAACATTTTCTCATACCCTCAGTCTTCTAGCTATGCATCATTGAAAACTTCTCAGGGAGAGACCACTCATCAAATAAATTCTCATAGACATCACACAAAGAAAAATAAAGTCAACATATCTCAATTGAGTTGATTGTTTAAGTGTGTGTGTGTTGGTCATAGAGTCAAACTTTGAGTATCAAATTTGCTAATGAGTGATATCGTATCATACTTAGACTGGTGGGTAAGACATCTGATAAGTGTTGAGCAACACTCGATGCTAAGGTAGTGTTGAAAAAAACTGTTTGGGTGGTATTGAAAAACACCATTTGCAAAATGTCCTAAAGACCAACGCATCCTAGAGACCAAAGCCAACACAGTTATGCCCCCTAGACAAAGATGAAGACCAATTCCAAAACAAGGCAACAAGGTCAAGGCATGATGGAGAAAGGCTAAGTGTTGAGGACGGATGCTAAAAGACAAGGGTACAAAGGCCTCAAGTAGTACCTGTTTCTAGGTTTTCACCACTTGGAGATTTTTTTGATTTTTTGATTTTTTTTGTATTTTTTCTACCAAGGCGCCTGTTTCCAAGTTTTTACCAAGGCACTTTTTCTATTTTTTTTGAATTTTTTGACTTTTGAATTTTTTTATGAGACATCAAAGCACCTATAGCTAGGTTTTCACTAGGATGCTCATTTTTTTAGGATATTTTATGCTTTTTAGAATTTTTTCAACATCATATACAAATGTTTTTGGTATTTTCTCAGGATCATAAAATATGTACAAAGGATGCCCCCAGATTGAATAGGCATCATGGATATAACTTCTTGAGGTACAAAACATTGATGGGATTAGGGAGCTATTCTCCATCCTCATCAGATAACAAGTAAGCACCTATCCCAAAAGTAACTATGATGACATATGGCCCAAGCCAATTAGGTTTGAACTTACCCTTTTGCTCTCTATTTTGTTGGTTCTTAGGATTCTCTCGCAAAACAAGATCACCTACTTGAAACTCTCTAGGGTGAACCTTCTTGTTGAATGCCTTTGACATACGCTTTTGATACACTCTCATATGATCAAATGAGGCCTTACGCTTCTCATATAGAAGTTCTAAGTCTTGTAAACTCATGGCACGATAATCGTCATCTGTTATCAAACCTTTGAGAGAGACTCTAAGTGAAGGGATCTCTACTTCTAAAGGTAATACTACTTCAGTTCCATAGGTGAGGGCAAAAGGAGTAGCCCCTGTGGGAGTACGTATACTCATTCTATAAGCCCATAAGGCTAGATTGATCTGTAGGTGCCAGTCTCTACCATTCTTGTGAACTGTTCTATGGAGAATCTTAAGAATGGTTTTATTTGAAGCCTTTGCTTGTCCATTTCCTTGTGGGAAGTAAATGGAGGACCAATGCTATTTTATCTTGAATTTCTTGCAGAGGTGTGTAAGTTCCTTGTTTTTGAACTGACCTCCATTGTCAATGATTATCTCAGAAGGTATCTCAAGCCAATAGATGATGTGATTCAAGATGAATAAAGAAATTGTCTGCCCTGAAGCAAAAGGTAGTGGAACGGCTTCTACCCATTTGGTAAAGTAGTCAGTAGCAGTAATAATGAATTTATGTCCACTTGATGAGTTGGGATGAATCTACCCAACAAGGTCAAAGGCCCAATGCTGAAATGGCCAATGAGAAATAGAAGGAATAAGCTCCCTACCCGGAGCATGAATTAGGTTTCCATATTCCTGACACTTTTCACAAGACTTGGCAAAAGCTATAGCATCCATCTACATTGTGGGCCAATAGTACCCCACCCTAAGCAACCTTCAAGCCATGGAAAGACCATTAGAATGTCCTCCACAAATACCCTTGTGAATGTCAACTAACGCTCGGTCGGACTCATCCTTTTCCAAGCACCTAAGAAGTGTCCCAGCTAAACCCCTCCTATACAGATCACCAGAGATAAGGGTGTGGTGAGAGGCATTGCAGATTAGATTTCTATGTTTAGAATAGTTGAATGTTTCAGGGATGATGCCATCGCGAAGGTATGAATAGATAGCACCATAACAAGAAGACTCATGAGTGACCAAGGTAAAAATGACATGGCTTTCAGAGGAGTCAAAGATGGGATGGTGTAGCTCTTCCACCAGGAATTCAAATATGGACTCATGTTGTTCAAGTTGAAGGAGTGAAGCCATTGTAGCCATAGCGTCTGCTGCCTTGTTTTCTGCTCTAGGGATCTGTTGAAATGTCACAAATGTGAAGTAACATCGCAATGAATCAACCATCTTTTTGTAAGCTATCATCTTATCATCCTTAGTTTGGTACTCTTCATTTACTTGGTTGATAATTAATTGTGAATCCCCAAAGACATGTAACTCTATTATATTCCACTCTATAGCCATCTTAAGTCCATTGGTTAGAGCATCATATTTTGCAATATTATTTGTGCATGGAAACAAAAGTTTGTAAGACTTAGGTATGTTGTACCCATGAGGAGAAATAAACAATACTCCAGCTCCTGATCCATTTTGCATATTTGAACCATCAAAGAACATTTTCCAAGTACATGATATGCTTATCTGAGAATTCCACTTGAATAGGCATGCTATCCTTGACTAGGAAATCAACAAGTTGATCTGAAATAGCTTGCCCTTTTATAGCCTTATGCTCAATGTACTCTATATCAAATTTTGACAAAACCATCATCCACTTAGCAAGTCTACCCGTGAGAGCAGCCTTACTAAGCAAATACTTAAGAGGATCAATTTTTGCAACAAGATGTATAGTATGGGCAAGCATGTAGTGTCACAACTTTTGGGAAGCAAACACTACCATAAGACAAGACTTTTCAATACTATTATAATTGATTTCATAAGATACTAGAGTATGACTAATGTAGTAGATGGCTCTTTCCTTCCCAATATTATCAAGTTGAGCCAACAATGCCCCCAAGGAAGATTCTATCGCTGAGATGTACAAAATTAATGATTTTCCTAGGATAGGAGGTATTAAAATTGGAGGATTAGCCAAGTATTGCTTTATTTGATCTAGGCTCTTTTGGAAATCCTCATTCCAAGCACATGTGGCTCCCTTATGCAATGTCTTGTTGAATGGTTGTGCTCTATCTGCAAGCTATGAAATAAACCTCCGTATGGATTGGAGTCATCCTTGAAGACTTCTCATCTGACTAATGTGATTAGGAGGTGACATATCTAATATAGCTTGAACCTTTTCGGGATCCACCTCTATTCCTTTGGCTAAAATTATGAATCCTAGAAGTTTACTTGAGGTAACCCCAAATGCACACTTTTTTAGATTCAATCTTAACTGAAACTGCTCCATTCGATCTAGAATTACTTCCAAATCTTCTAGGTGTGTATCCCTTTGCTTAGACTTGGCCAAGGTATCATCCACATAATCCTCCATGTTTTTATGCATCATATCATGAAATATTGTGGTCATGGCTCTTTGGTATGTGGCTCCTACATTTTTTAATCCAAATGGCATGACATTCCAACAATAGGTTCCCCATGCACATGTGAAGGCTATCTTTTCTTGATCCTCAGGAGCTATTTTTATTTGGTTATAATCGGAAAAACCATCCATTAAAGAGTATATCTCATAGCCCGCAGATGTCTATGTTAGGGAGTGGAAAGTCATCCTTTGGGCAAGCTTTGTTAAGATCTCTGAAGTCTGTACATACATGAATGGACCCATCATGTTTTGAAATTGGAAAAATATTTGAGATCCACTCGGCATAGTCAATAGCTCTAATAAATCCTACTCCTAAGAGCTTTTCTAATTCAGCCTTAACAAGGAGAGCTATGTGAGGATGCATTTTCCTCAACTTTTGTTTTAATGGTTTAATTCCTAGAGCTATAGATAAGTGATACATAATGAGATTAGTGTCAAGCCCTGGCATGTCTGAATATGTCCAAGCAAAATTGATTTTCTTCTTTTGTAACTGTTAGAGTAAATTATTAATTTTATTAATATTTTACTCCCTTCTTAAGATATCAACTCTTTGCTTTAGTCAACTCATGCACTAGTTATGCATCAATTTGCTTTAGTTGACTCATGCACTAGTTATGCATCAATTGTTTTTTGCATGCATTAGTCTTGTAATAGTTTAACTGATTATTACATGCACTTCTGCTTTTTAGGTTTGCCTTTTCAAGGCCTTTGATCTCCTTTATATGGATGATCCATTGTACACTATTATTCATTCAGTTATTTGAGGATATTTTCTTCTTCATCTTCTGAGTCAAACCCTTGCCCTCTTCTTCTCTTTACTTCCTTGTAACAAGTTTTTTGTATGCAGGTGATCTTGACATTTTGTGGATTTGTATTTCTCAAATCCTACAAGAACTTTGTGTATGCCTCTTTTTCTTTCACTGATAGAGACTAAGCTAGATGTATCACTTGTGGAGCCTCTTTCGTATTCAAATTTACTGGTTGTGTAGGCTCAATAAGAACTGATGACCTTTTTTTGGAAATAACTCAACAAGTTATTAAGTACCCCATCCTTAGGCACCTCAAAGAGGTTTTCACCTTTGGATACATCTTTTATTTTTACTATTTTGGGTTCTGACACCGCCACAAAGTGGTTTTCACCATTAGAACCATTTCTCTTTTGTTTCATTTCTTTTATTTTTTGACTGAGGTACTTAATATCTAGTTCTGTCATACTCATTGTAGGTTCACTGGTGGAAGAGACTATGGGTTCAAGAGCATTCAAGTAGCAGGCTATCTCATAGTCATTGTGAAAAGTGAGGAGCTAAGGCTCTTGACAAAGTTGTGACCAATCAATCAAATGAAGGTTTACAAGGGGTAGGTCAATGACTGGTTCAACATTATTGATACGAAAGGCATTATCTCTAGTGATCGCACAATTAGGATCTGTCAAGTCTCCTTCTAAGATACCCAAATTAGGACTTGTCCTACCAAATGAAGTGTCATCCACTAAGGCAATTTGAGGAGTCCAATCCTCTAGTCCTACACTAGGCTCATTGGTCACATCAGGTTGAGTACTATAGGTATGGACAACATCCATATCCAAATCAAGTGTTTCATCTGAAAGAGAGTCCCACTTGAACTCATGCGAATCTATTTTTGAATCTCTGTCGGGATGTTTACACCAAGAAGGCTTGGGATGCCTTGATGTAGAAGCTTCAAGATTGTGAAGGGTATCACCTTCTCTGGTGTCTGTATTTTCAACTGCTGAATCATCTGAACCCCCCCAAAGGAGACTAGTGGAAGGCACCCAATCATCAATCATGTCTTGCTAGTTTTGAAGATTGGGTGTATAATCTGAGTCACTGTCACTATCTGTCATAGCTAGGATAGGGACACTTGTCTTCTTTCCATGATCAAAGCCTAGGCCAACTGTTGACTTAGTCCTACAACCAAAAAGAGCATGGTTGAGTGGTTCAGCCTTGGCATCTAACTTGTGACTGAGAGGGCCATGACCTGGGTAGCCCATGTTTTTTACCAAAGTATACCCTCTCCTATAGGTTTTAGGAGATGGCACAAAATTCTCGTTGTGTTGATACATTTCTCATCTATAAATCCAATCTCTAATGGCTACCTCCTCTTTCTCCTCATGAATAGGTACTAAGGACTCTACAAACTTTCCAAACAAGGTCATAGCTGAGGATGAAGGTTTCCTCTCAGGTGAAGGTTTTCCATAAGACCTAGGTGAGATTGGCATTTTTGTGAAGGAATCCATTTGGTAGTCTCCCATGCCAAGGTCTATGGACTTAAACTTACTCTTACACTGCTCAAGAGCATCATCAAAATTATCAACCTCTCTATTCAAAGGGACATGAGAGCTAGCTGAAATCGCATTAACAGATAATGTTCTATCCCCTGGTATGCATACTTCAACTCCATTGTAAGGGAATTTAACACATTGGTGGTAGGTAGATGGCATCGCTTGCATGTCATGAATCCATGGCCTACCCAACAAGATATTATATGCCAAAGGTCCAACATCAACAATCTAGAACAAAATGTCCTTTTCCACAGGACCGATCCTAATAGGAAGAACAACCAATCCCTTAGAGCTTTGCTTTGCTTCATCATTGGCTTTAATTGTGATCTTCTTCCTAGTGTCAATTACTTGCTCAGAATATCCCAAAGCTTTCAATAGACTCAAAGAGAAAATATTAAGCCCAACACCCCCATCTATTAACATGCACCTAACACGGGTTTTGTGGATCATGACCTCAATATGAAGGGCCAAATTGTGCGGATAACTTAATGCTTGATCGTCCTCTTCTGAAAATGTGAGGTAATGAGGGCTAGCAAGGTGATTGACCATGTTCTGGAATTGATCGACATCTATGTCATTAGGAACATTAGTGGCTTGCAAGGCATCCTCAAGGACATGTCTGTGTCTAGGAGATAATTCTAAGAGCTCAAAAATGGAAATCTATGCTGGCGTTCGCTGTAACTGATCAACAAGGTTGTAATTCATATCAAGACCAATTGCAAACTTGGGAGGAACACTTTTGGACACTGCACTAGTACAAAAATAGCAAAATTAGACTAAAAAAACTACTAAAAATCACATATAGATGACCAATTTTGATCACATGACCAATAATAGTTTATTGCCAGTCATTTGTAACACCACCAAATTTGTGACTAAACAAATTTTAGTCATTTGTTGGTTGTTTTGAATGATCAATTTGGTAGTATTTTTACTCATTAATTTAGTCATTTGTTGTTGTTAATTGGTCATTCATTTAATCTTGATAGTCATTTATTTAATCATTAAAATCATTAATTTGTGTCAATTGGTAATATATTTAATCATTTGTATCAACTAATTTCCATCCATGGGTAGTATATTTGATCATTTTAATCATTAATTTAGTCAATGTTGTTAATAATTAGTCATTTATTTAATCACGTTAACACTTAATTGATATCGATTGGTAATATATATAGTCATTTGTATCAACTAATTTCCATCATTGGTAGTATATTTGATCATTTTAATCATTAATTTAGTCAACGTTGTTAATAATTAGTCATTTATTTAATCACGATAACAATTAATTGATATCGATTGGTAATATATTTAGTCATTGTCACTCTTATGTTTCCATCTACTAATAGTATATTTAATCACTATTATATTTTGGTTCTCATTAATTGGTATTGAATTTAGTTGTGATATAAATAATGTATTAAATTACATAAATTTAATAATGCAAAAAAGGCATATATTAAACTTGAAGTAAACCATAAAAGAAATTAAAAATATATTAACATATACAAACAATATTCAACATCATGAGAAAGAAAGGTAATCTGCAATTTAAAAATATAATATGTATCAAGTAATAAAATGTCAACGTTGAGAGTATACATAATTAAATCTAAAAATATCAAAGTTATTAAGAGTTTCCAACTCATTAAATACACCATGAATGTCTGGTATCTAGTGCATGATAAACATCAACTAATTCATTTTCTCCAAAAAAATTATTGGCCACCATGCAAAGGATCCTTCTTTCTCTTTTAGACAGATTGCTCCATCTAGTTTGTCTTCATAAACAAGTGGTACGTTACTTGTGACCCTCACAAGTTCTACATTTGCATCACTCGTTCCTTTCAAGTTTTCTCCATGTATGATAGATAGTGAATGGATCCGCCCAACACCAACAACAACACTATCAAATGGATCCAACACTCTGACTTTATCTCCTTCTTGGAGTTCATGAATATTTTTCTGCAAATACAAAAAGTGCATAGGTAATTATGTGACTTATTAACATAAAAATTATCACATAGGTAAACATTTGACTTATTAACATAATAAAACAGCCATTACTTGCTCAAATAGTACTTTCACGTGTTAAAACAAATACCATGAAATACACAACAATAAATAAAACTCACCTTGCTTTTAACATGAAGTCTTCTTTGAATATCATATAGATCCTCATCCAGTTCAACATGTTCACTATCAACATCCTTCTCAAATTGTGGAGCTTTATAGATAGGTCTATTGAGAGTGTCTTTTCCTGTATGCACAGTAGACTGAAGAGAAAACAAGTACAAGTCATATGCTGGAAGAGGGTATGATATGTAAACCTTGGTAAGAAATAAGTACAATTCTAAATTGTGCAATGAAGATAGCTAATAAATATTGTGACAAATTAACTTACATCTGGAAAAATGTAAAATCTATAATTATTTGTTTAAAATAACATTTCAAGCATGAAGATTAGGATAGATAATTGACAACTATTACATTACCTCAACTTTACCACAACTATAACTATGTTGATCCACATTCATGTCCACTAATTCATTGCAATCACTGTCAATATCAACAGCTTTGTTAGCATCAAAGCATTTTTGTGCAGCTTTGATAGAATTGCTCTGCACGTGGTTAAATTGTTAGTAGATAGATCAATGCAATGGTAGATTAAATGCAATGGTGGTATTTTCTTCCATGTCCTACCCTATAGGCATATATAAAATAAAATCATTGAAAATAGAAATCATTCCTTCATAATGATATTAAACCATGTTTGTTACAGCATGATAAGTTGTAACAACTCCAAAATATAGGCATACACTAAAATAACATTATAATTAAAGCATAAATGGCTTAGAAGATAAGCATACCTTAGTATTGAATATCCAGTTATTAGTTGCCTTATTAAAACCTATATTTGGAGATAAGTGAAAGCAAGCACATTAAAAAGAGATTCCAAATATCTATTAAATTGAGTGATAAGCATATATAATAATTCAAATATAATAAGATAGTGAGAAATGACCCGTGGAGTCTTGTTTCTTCTTAACCGTAACATTCTCTTTAATTCCTTGATCATCTTTTCCCAAGCCTTCACCTTCTTTCCAAACGTTGCAAAGAACAAGCAGAGGGGAAAAAATGAGAAACATAAGACATACAAAAAACAATGTGTACTTACCTTTTAGAACCCATAACATAAACTTAAGTTCAAATATAGACAACAACATAATAGAAGATGGTCAGAGTCATGGGTTTCCTGAAGTCATAGATTACTCATCTCAATATGAAGTCATAGAGATTACTTAGATTACTTGTCTCAATATAAAGTTGTAGAGGGATGTTGTTGTTTAGAAGTCGAGAAAGCAATTCAAACATACTAGCAATAGACATACTAATAGACAAAAAGAGGATGAATCTTCTTTTCTTACCCATAATCTTCTTTGCCTATGAGCTCAGCCTTTAACGCAACACAACAGAGAATGCTATTGATATGCAATGAAAGATGCAAAATGAAGGTACTTTAAACCTCAAATGAGTAATCTACAACTCAGAATGGGTATCAATCTTTGTAATCAAACATATGTTTTTAACTCAAATAATTTAAAAAGTTTCTCTGAGGTCCTCTAATATGACATGGTTCTCCAAGGTTTTGAATTTTTTATCCTGAAAAACATGTGATGCTTTCATCAAGATGCAAAATAATGATTAAATCCCTAGATTTATGATTGAACACACAGGTTTGTGTTGCCTGACTTTTAGTCACCCATTTTTTGGCAATATTGGTGTCATATGGTCATGTCAAGTCGGTCTTTTCAAGTCTGGTGTCTAGGTCTAAGTCTTCCCTAGGACAGGAAGTCTTTGCCGGGTCCCCCTTCATTTGCCATCTTGTTTAGCGAGGTGGGTTGTTATCAGAGTTTCATTACTTTGGGTAGGTTGTAGATCCCAACCCGACAGAGATTTGTGCTCCAATGGATGTTCTTTCTCAGGTGAAATATTCAGATGTTGTAAAGAATCATAAACATGGATCTTTATTTGGATAGTATAGTGCCAGAGCTGATGTAGAGCATTCAAAGAAGTTTATTCTCATATATCAATGTATAGAAGGTTGATTTCTTGCATAAATGACCATTGAAGGTTTGATATCTCAAAGTCTTCAATAAGGAAACAGAGGTACTCTTGAAAGTCTTCAGAATACATTGAATTTAATAACAATACAGAGATTTACTCTTTCTCTATTACATGTGGAAGGTTTGAAAGGTGTAATAGCATCAATTGAATAAAGTTCTAACTTTCCATGTGCTACGGTTTTTTATATGGAATATCTTTGCTAATGGAGGCTAAACCTTCCTTACATGAAGTCATGGTTGATTGAACTATATTGAAGATTGAAGTATGTAGCTACTGATCAGCATAGAAATATCATTGAGCCAGAGTTATAAGTCATATCATGTAATGATGAAACGTATATCAAATACAATGACTGTGCTTTCTTAAAAAGATCATAATTATGAGCTTGGGCTTTTATTCTTGTTCGAGTTTGAATGTATATTCTGATCTTCAGATCGATCCTCATGATTCCATAAAGGACAAATGAATCTCAGTGATGTGATTGGTCAATATGCGACAGAGAGTTGCAGAATGTGCCATTGCCCAAGTAACAGTCAAAGTATAGAGCCTCGGCTTATTTCATTTTTGGAAAGATTTTGGTCATTCTTGGTTCGGTTGCAATCAACAATGGTGTCTAAAGTGTCTAGAGATGCAATTTGAAAAGTTATAATGTGATTTTGAAGAAGAAAAGACTACTAAAGGATACAACAGAACCGAGTTAAGACACCTCTGACACACATTTTTTACAGTCGTTGAAGCCTATGATTTGCATTATTTAGGTCCTTCTCTTGATTCTTTGAAGTAAAATGAAGCTATTGAAGAAAACGGCAGGAGATTTGATTAAGAAACAAAAGAGATTTCTCGAGGCAGGTTTTTCATTTTCGGCTATGCCATACTAGTTTTGCACCAATGAGAAGAGCGGTTGCATGATCGCATGGAATAAAATAATGCTATGCAATCATGCAACAATGGAGTTTAGGCAGGTGAATGCACTCTACTGGGACCCATGTATGCTAATAGCGCAGATGCGATAATGAAAAGTTATAAGTCTGAGCCCAACGAGGATAGTATTAAATTTTATTTCATGCGCCAATGATAAAGAAGTCGCATGATCATGTGAATAAAATAACACTCTTGTAATCATGTGATAATGGAGGACCAGGTGGGACCCGAGTCAATGGACTTACCTATGGTGGAATAAAGGAACGCATCCGACAGTCCTCGCAAAATTTTGACCCCTACCAAATGCTTTTGTGAACTTGCGAGATTTTTCCACGTGTCAGGTGGGGCCAAGAAAAGTTTGTCCGCTTGATAAGAAGCTGTTAGGTGGGACCTGAGACTTAAGGAAAATAAAGAAATTAAAAAGTCAATGTAATCCAACGGAGTTTGTATTCTCGCTTAAAGAAAGATCAAAAGATAGGATTTTCAATTGTCGTAAATAAATAAGTCGAAGGTGACTAAGAACCGAAGGGGATATTGATGATAGATCTCTCAACTGAGGTCACGGGTAGGAAAAGAATGAAGAATATAATCCTAACAATAGAACTTTTTCTGGTCACACCACTCACCCAACTCTCAAACCATTAAACCCTTGTTCCTAGGGTCATAAATCTAGGGCTTTGTGGCAAATGTCCTTCCCGGCAACACACAAATTCAAATATGGTTCAAACAATCTCCCATACATCCACCTAGTCATATTATAACATCACATTCTTACTCCAGCCATCAGATCACTCCTGTCCACCATTTGGTGCTTTTCCAATACACCTTACCACTGTGCATTCACCAGTCCCTTACTATTCCTTCTCTTCCTTCACTTTCCCTGCAAACAAGCATCAATCCCATGACATCTATATTACAACATCTGACTTCTCCCACCAATCACAGAAGTCACATTGGTGGGAGAGTCATTTCACTTGGTGAAAGACAACTCAACTCACTATTTACAGTGGTAAATCTGAACACTGTTTATACACCAATCAATGTTGACTTGATCTAAAACCAAAACAAAAAAAAGTTAAGGGCATAAAAATGTAGCAATAATACTAGTTAATGTATCACATTTCCCTTTAACCAACTTCACATTAGTATTAAACTATAATAAACTTCAAATATCTTGGCTGTCTGCTGTGACCAGTCTTTGTTCCTATACCAGAGAGTTCCTGGTATTACCAGTGATAGAACAATGCAAAGGCAATACAAAACAAGTGAAATAAAACAAAATGAAATGTCTCAACCCAAAGCAATCCTTATTTTCATTGTCACCAAACACAATAGTTTACTATTGTTGACTGTACCCGTAGGGATAGTGAGACACAAAGTTGCAGGAAATTTAATTCTTATTCATCATGAACTTGTCTCTCCATTTCATATTACATAGAAGATCATACTCCCTCCTCTCTCCCCTTGGATCTACCACAAAATAAACATAAATCTCCTGAATAAACTGACAACAACCTTGTAACTGTCCCTAACTGTCATCATAACTGACTCTTAATAGTGTAAACAAGAAAAATGTTGTCAAGTTGTCAACAAAGTTGTCAACTCGACACCATAAACATATAGTGCTAAAACTTAAAACTTCTAAAGGTTTTAATGATAACCTTTATCACCTTATAACCTCTACTAACCCAACTAGCCCCATTAAGCCCATTTGGCTTATATTGCCAACATTGGCAATTTTTACAAATATTGCACTTTTAGTGCCTATGACAATATTTAGAGGCTTTAATAGCCTTGTTACATATTTTAAGACCCCTATAGATCATTTAAAAAAAAAACTAACCTAGGATCAACCATGAGAATTCTTATTACATGTTTTAATGACCCTTGAAGGCCATTTGTCTTCAACACCTCCCAGGGATCCATTAGTGACCCCATTGCTCTTCCTGCCTCTTGGATTTGACCTTGGTGCTCTTGCACCAAGACCCTAGAGGGGTGCCCATTCCATCTAGCATAATCCTGACAATCCAAACTAGAGATAACTATCATCCAAATGGACTCAATCATACTAGAAACTCTTCCCTATTCATAATGTATGACTGTGCACTGCACTTTCCTGCAAAAATAGAAAGTCTCTATTCTATCTCTAACAAGCATTGAAATCATAGATCAACCAGAGATCAAAACAACATTAGAAGTAGAGATATACTAAAGCTAGAGTACCTCTTTTTAAACTATTAATACTTATGGTAAACTGAAATGTGATGACAAACCTGTAAAAAATTGTTAAAATTAAGCAGGCAAGCATTTTTTATTTTATTTTAAAATATATGTTGGATTCTTTTATTATCATAACAGCATACTAGTTGACAATGCTAAAAAATTCAAAATAGAATTAAATGAATAGAGCCTCTTACCTGATTTTAATCCATAAAATTATGGACATTCCATGTAGAAATTATAGGCTTAACAGAAGTGGCCAACTGTGATACTGTCTCAGCCAGTCCATCCATACGCGCAGCAGAGGCAACCAATTGGGATACTTTCTCAGTGAGTCCATGTATGCAATTCATTGTTTGTTCATACCCATCATTTGAGCTAAAATGATCTGCAGAGGTTATTACATGACGTGTAACACATGGCTGTGAGATCTCATTCGATGGACTAGATTTCCAACTCATATTGTTGTTCGATCTAGGATCCAATGTTTCCATATAATTAACAATTTCTTCTACACTTTCTTCTTTGTTATTATTTTCCATCTACAATACAACATTAATATCAACAAATAGTTAGTTCAATAAATAATTCCAATAAATATTCACATAAATTGAACCAAAAAATTAGGCACTTACTCCAAATTTGTCCCTTTTAGCCTGCAACCCGCCTCGGCCAAATGTGTATCCAGCTGCTACATTATCTCTTGCTCTCTTGCCTCTACAAATTTTAATCAAATATTCTTCAGAACTCATGCTTTCTTTCAATGCCTCCCATTGTCTAGGAGATAGAGTAGATTGTAACCTGTCTTTCCCATCCATGATAGTTTTTCTGCAAGTGTATCTAAAATTATTCATCAAAATTCTCATTTTTTTCTTGTAATATCTTCGAGAGATTTTTCCACCAGTAGTCTCGTAATTATTTTCCATCTTTTGTATGACAATTTCCACATTTCGTGGATCTTGATCTGCAAAGTTTGCCTTGCAAATATCCAAATGGGTTCTACATCACATGCCCAACTCAGAGGCCCACCTTGCAACATTTTTCCCAATGGGCTCACCATCTCTTGATACCTCAACCAAGAATGGCTTCTTGCCTTCTAATTTTCTCTATTTTGCATCCCTCTCTATAGATCTATATAAATTTTGACTCAATCTTCTCCTTTTGACAAAAGTAGGCATATCTTCCATATTTAAACCGCTGCCAATATTTTTTTCTAATTTATTAGTTCCATCAGAAGATGTAATAGGTACATTGGATGCAAGCAATATCTCTTCATTCCTTTCAGCAACCTGAATTTCACCATTTTTACCCACATTAAGTGTGTCATGAGTAGTTATATCACTACCTATCTTAGTAGACTTTTCCTCAAAGACATCCTTTATCACTCTTGCAAAAAGCTTTTGCATATTTTCTGTTCCTTGACTCCCATGTTTTTCAATAATCTCTTTGAGACTTTGTGTTAAAAGATCTTCATGATGTTGTGCATCACCATGTTCTATATCTAATTGTGCATCACCATGTACTTTATCAAGATGCACATCACTATGCATTATACCTGGCTGCACATCATCACAACTATTGTTTCCACCAAGTGCATGTGCTGTTGAATCACAAATTCATTGGCTTCTACGAGTTGTCGGCACTCTATCTTTGATTTCCTTTTGTTTTCCTTTTTCATTTCCTATGCAGTTTGTTTCTTTCCTATATAACCAAAAACATCATATTATATCTTGTATACATAAAGCTCAAGCCTATAAATTTTTAGTAAACACTATTAAACAATAACATACTACTCACTGGATTTACAACTTACCTGTTTGTTAATCCAAGCTGTGACAAATATTCATTATTCCTTGCCACACATTTTCTATGAAACTTCTCATACTCTGTCAATAGAATTTTAGCATTCTCACCACTATCATCTAATTTGGGCCTCACATTCTTTCTGCTCATTTCCTGAAATCCAAATAAGTGATAATATATAAATCAGCAACTTGAATCAAAATGTAAACAAAGACAAATTTCAACAACTAAATGCTTGACAAGATACTCAAAAAGAGCTTTGTTTGACATGATTTGAATAGTCTACATAAGGACAGTCAGCCTTATAAGGATAGTCAAATAGTAGAATAAATCTAAACTTCCATCTCCTCAAGCCCATGGCCCTGATGTGCATCAATTTATGGACAAAGCCCATATTTACTGACTACAACAGTTCAAATATTTCATGTAACTGTTCAGTCACATTAATGGCTTAAAGTCACGTGCCAAACATTGCATGAGACCTTGAAACCTCATGGTACAGTTAATGTACACCATCTCCTTCATCCTTGTCTAAGAGAGGAGGTTATTCATGCGTGGAAAATGAAAGGGATCACATTTTGTGTGCTCACTGCTTTCCCTAAGGAGGGTTTGAATCAGTTTTAATCAAATGAAGATAAATTTTTCTATACTCAATCAAATGAACTCCTTCAAAGCCCAAATTACTCTAGATTAAAAATATTAACATGTCCAAATAGAAAAGTTTCAAAACAAATCCATTAAGCCCATTGTAATCATATTCAAAGTTGACTATTGCAGAAAAAGAACATGAAAATGTAGAACTTGAACACTTTTATTTGATTCACACTCCAAAATCCTGAGCACCTACATTTCTTGGGCTATCCCCCATACAAATAGGCCTCTTTCAATGTTTAAAAGACTAGCCAACTACCTGTAACTTCCTACTAAACCAACTACAATCAGTTGGAACCGTCAGTACTCAGCGATTACAAAGGTTTTAAAATGTTGTCAACTCGACAACCATATATCTAATGAATCCATATACTTGCAAATGAATTTAGAACCAAATAAAATCTTTACTACTACCCCTAAGACAATTAATTCTTATTAGATCTTATCCCCTATGATCTTTCTTAATCATATAATGGCCATCAACAATATGTTATGATGCTTGATTCCACTATCTACTACTGTTGATGTAATGGCCTCCTTTAAACCATAATAACCAGTCAAAGTTAGTTTGCATAGGTCATTTTAATAGATTCATAGCCTCATGGATTGTTATTACAAGTATCTTTAAGTCTCTTCAATGCCCTATTTTCTCTTTTTCATGGTCCCTTCCAATTAGGGTCCTCTTCTCACCCACCATAATCTTGAGGCCAAAATTGACGGTGCTACCATTATTGATGGTTTGACAATTTCATAGGTAGTCATTATTGGAATGAATAAGGAAATGAAGGAAATGGTCTTAAATTTCCATTTTATGCAATGGCTTCTTGAATGCAAACAAGAGATATTTTAGTATTATATGACACTATCAAAGAATATAGATTATTGTTCTTATGAATTCACAAAACTTTTTAGATCATCAGTGAAAATTATCTGCAAATATCTATTACAGGCAGGGATTGGTGAATTCACACATCTTGTCATGAGACCATTTATCTTATACACTTTAGGACATTAGGAGGCATCAAACATCTATTACAATACTTTCCATCCACTTGGAATCACAATACTGGCTTCTCACTTCAATGAGGCTAACTAAGCCTACTAGCCCTGTCTACCCAGGTTTAGGAATTCAACATCCAATAATAGAATTTGGAGACCAACAAAAAACCATATGGGATACCTTTTGACATTTTATAATTCATATTCAAAGATGACACCAAGAGCAATTGAGACCTCTAATCACAAACTAATTGTTGCAAGGCTTTTAAGGCCTAATTAGGCCACTATTGCACAACAACTACCCCCAAATTACACCATACAACCAAACCAAAACCATGGAGAGGTGGAAAGGAAATTTAAAAAAAGGAATCCATGGGTTTAAAGTGCCTAAACGCCTCAGGATTACACCAGGTTTAGAAAATGCACTCACAGTCATGAAAACTAGTCATTTTCCACCCCAAATCAGACCTAGGGCATCAAACCATTGTCACCAATCATCAAATCTCACTTCAAAACCTCCAAAATAAGATAGAGGACACCCAGACCTTCCAATTCTCCCATTTTGGCAATTTTCCAATGGTGAATTTAGGAAATATGAAAGATTTTCTATCAGAAACCTTGTTGAAGAGGGTTTTCAGACTGTTTTCACTAAAATTCTTCTAAATTTCTACTCTCTTCAAAAATTCACCTCAAACCACCTGCACACAAAATTTAACTCATCCCTATTTCAATATATGTAGGGCTTGAGGTGAGATAATGTATGGCCAATTAACAGAAATTGAATGAACAATGAGTTTTTAGTCTGAAAATTAGAAAATCAGCATTTTTTATATATTGAAAATCAGCATAATTCCCTATTAATATTTGATTGACATTATTATTCTATTATAGATACCAGAGATTGAGAAATGAGGTTCCTTAATTTATAACAGGCTCAACAGACAAGCAACCTGTTTTAGAAACTCCAGGGGAGGTAAAGCACCAACATTTTCTATAAATCATGTTTTACTTAAATTTTATTTAAAGGATAAAGAATTTTAGGCCCTAAAGCTTCTCTAGTCTATTGGGAAAGAGTATTCAACATTGTACCCAATACACATTTCCATTAAAATAATTAAAAAGTAAAGAAATACTGTTGTTGCTAAGATGTATTATGTTTTCATGCTTCTAGGTGTTTGCGTTGAGGAAACTGCTTCCTACAACATCTACTTATTGTTTTAACATACATGTAAGTCCCACTGTAACTGGCTCCTTGATAAATCTCTAGATCCTTTGATAAGTTTTATTTTTTTGTATTATTTTCTTTTACATTATTTTTTACAATGCAAAGTAAGAGAAACCCAAATTATTGGATCCTTAGTTTCTGAATTCTAGCATCCTTGAAAACAAAATGAAGCTTAGATCATCAGAATAAGATGCCTAATTACTAATTAGAAAAGTAGTACATGATTCAGCAACAAAACCTACTATATACAACTCAATGAAGCAGAACAAGTCTCACAGGAAATCCTTGATAAAAGAGTAGTGACTGGGTAACATTTTCAATGGAACCAAAGAAAGAGTTTTTTGGACATTGACTATTGATGAGAAATTTTTCATTCTTGGCTTGAGTATCATTATGAAAATGGACTAAATCAATGTGTAAAGTTATTATAGAATTAAATGCTCCATCCCCATGGTGAAGTTATTGTAGAATTAAATGGTTTTCACAGATTTTCATGGAGGATAGTGGTCATAGTATTAATAAGAAGGTCCATGTTCTCAAAACATAAACACAGTTTTAAAACAACTTAAAAGACTTTAATAATAGTTCATGAAATGGGGCTCATCAATAATCATCTGCATTGCCAGCAAGGTCCAATTCTTGATCACTCATGTCTGCATCTACTAGATCTTCTTCGTCATCATCATCTATGGCATGCAATACATTCTCTCTTGCAGTCTCTTCACTGGTAATCAAAATATCTTCTTGAAACAGTCCATCATCATCTTCATCCACTTCTTCGAATGTTTCTTGTAGATTAATATATTGCCCATCAGGAATTAAATCAACAACTTCCATGAATTTCCATTTTGAACGAGACTCTGTTTGAATGACATATGACCATCTTGGGCTTCTTACATCATCAATTAGAAATGATTGGTTGATTTGAAAAGGGAAAACATATGGCTCATCCATCTCTGCTAAGAATTGCCCTATATTAGCATGTATAAATCCATACTCATCAAATTGTACTGTGGATGGTCGGATCCACTTACATTTTAACAATATAGGACTATTTTCACCAAAATCTACTTGAATAATTTCTTGGATGAATCCAACATAGAATTTCTTCTCGGTTTCATGATGAAACTCAGCACTAACAACACAATCACAATTTATCTTTCCTTTGTCTTTTTGCTCTACCCTTAAATGACTACCATAGGCCCACATGCCATTAAATCACATAGCCCATAAATGTGGAGATTGTGAAAGCTCACTTTCCTCTAATGTTATATGTTGACCTTCTTCTTTTGCATCATGAACAACACTGGCAACCCATTCTTCAAATTTTGGAAAAGTATCACCTCCAACCAAACTATGATGTTTGCGCTTTTGAGGTCAATGTTACAAGAAACTTTGATTTTCTTCCTCATATTTTCTACATACAACATTAATGACATAGTAAGATTAATAATATAAATGTGTAATACATATGAGTAAATAAACAACTATGTAGAATGTTTTACCTATGCCATGTATCAAATGAAGATGTGTTTTGAAGAATAAATGCATGCAATATACTTCTTTCCTGATGTGATAGCTTGAAGCGGCATCCATTGTCCTCTAATACTTCACCTACAACTCTCTCATCTTCATCATCATCCCATACACGTTGTTTCACATTTTCAAAATCCTTCATATATTCTATACAAAATCCCATGACCTCTTGCATTGAATATCCCTCAGCCATGTTGCCTTTTGGTTTTGCCCTAGTATGAACAAATTGTTTCAAAACCTTCATATATCATTCTATAGGATACATCCATCTTGTTCTTACTGGACCGCAATGCTCTAGTTCATATTCTAGATGTATCAAAAGATGCATAGAGATGTTAAAGATTGTTGGTGGAAATTCCCGTTCTAGAAGACAAAGAACTTCAACAACCTCCTCCCTCAAACTGTCAAAGTTTGATGGATCTGCTACATGTGAACTCATTCTCTTAAGTATTAGCCCCAACCTTATGATTACCAATCTTGGCCCTTTTTCCAAACCCAATATATTAACCACAATTGGTAAAATGTTCTTGATTATCACATGATAATCATGGGTCTTTAGGCCTCTTAAGCTATTAATGTCAATTTGGCTTCTAATGGCAGTACTTACATATCCTGTAGGAAAGTGAGTCTGAGACATCAACTATAAGAATTGTGCACGTTGTTCTTTTGTCCAAACATAGGGAGCACTAGGTTTTCCATATTTTTCACCATCATATTTTTCAACCCAAAGATTTTGACGAGTCTTTAAATCTCAGAAGTCTTCGCGTGATGAAATAGTATCAAAAGCACCAAAAAGAGTTTCTATAATAGCATAGGCTATATTTTTCTTTGTATGCATAAAGTCAACAGTGTGCCTGATGGTTATATCCTTGAAGTATGGAAAATTATAGAATATGCACAACCTTTTTACACCGCTTTGATTACATGGATCATATTTGCTACCAGGAACACCATTTGTAATAAATGACATTCTTTTTTTTCCATTGTCAATGATGTAATCACCTGTTATTGCCAAAGGTGCTTCACGATTCTCTTCTTCACCATTGAAACGTGTTTTTTGTTGATGATATGGATGATCCACTTTTAGATAAGCACGATGTCCACAATAAATACATTTATGCAAACTTCTTGAGTGCCTCACAAAATCCTTAAAGTTACAAGCTGGACAACCATGATATCCATGAATAGTGAGACCAGACAATGTACCATATGCAGAAAGATCATGAATTGTAACCAATAAGGAAGCTCTTAAAGTGAATTTGATTGAATGACCATCCCTTAAAGATTGAATTGCTTCAACTCCTGTCCACAATTCCATTAGCTCATCATATAGTGGCTCTAGATAAGCATCTATTGTATCTAAAGTCACACTTTTCTTTCCTGGTATAATCAATGATAACATCAAGAAAAATAGTTTGGTTACTAGCCATGGAGGCAAATTATAATTTAATAAAAAATAGGCCAAGTTGACCATTTCATACTTTGATCTGAGAATGGGTTCACTCCATCTAGAGCCAAACCCAACCTTATGTTACGAGGATCTTGAGAAAAATTGGGCCATTTGTTATCAAACTCCATCCACATATTAGAATCAGGCACATGTCGTTGTTTCCCATTAGTGCTCTTATTTAAAGCATGCCACTGCATAAGCTGAGTAATGTCTCTACACCGATACATTCGTAGTAATCACGAGATTATCAAAAAGTGGCAAAGAACTTTTCTAGGGACCACAGTTGATTTCAATCCTTTCCTGTACCTTGCTTCATGACATTTTGGACATTCAGTATCATTTGCAATATTTTTGCGAAATAATACGCAACCATTCACACATGTGTGGATATTATCATACCCCAATCTGAGCTTACTGATTTGCCTTTTACATTGACTTCATTTTGTTGGCAATGTGGAGTCAGCAGGTAACAATGAACATAATAATGCCAACAACTGATCTACACTCTCATTTGTCCAACCATGCACCACTTGCAAGTTAAGAATTTGAAGGATTGTTGTCAAATGACTTAACTTGCAATCAGCATACACAGGCTTTAAAGCATCCTCCATTGCCTTGGCCCAATCATTGTCTAAACCCTCGTTCAACATTCTATTGACTTCAAACCCTTCGTCTAGCTTTATTGTGCCTTCATCTATGTTCGGTACCACTTCATCTATGTTTGGTGCCACTTCATCTATGTTTTCTGCCTCTTCACCTCTCACATTTTGCTATTCTATCATATCTTTGTAATAGTTATAAGCCCAAGGGCTTA
Organism: Chamaecyparis obtusa; assembly: GCA_027943335.1. Lineage (NCBI taxonomy): Eukaryota > Viridiplantae > Streptophyta > Pinopsida > Cupressales > Cupressaceae > Chamaecyparis > Chamaecyparis obtusa. The sequence goes on from BSBK01001193.1 coordinate 28,549, forward strand.
TACCACTATGCCCATGTCTTATCATATGTCGATAAATAACATTTCTATTTTTCATTTTTCCACCAAGACAGTTATTACATGGACATGGATATTTTTCCACATCCCTCTCATCAGCTACTCTCTCATCATATGCATGATATTGATTTGTAGTCAACCTTCTTTGCTGATCCATTTGTAATATTTTGCATTCTAGTATTAAATTAGAATCTGATTTCAAGATAGCGAAAAATAAATCTGAAAACAAAATCAAATAAAGCATAAAAAATAGTGATAAAGTATGTTTCAAAGCATAAAAAGCAGCAAAGTTTTGAATTACCTTTGAATTAATTGCAGAAGGTGTCCCCAAATTTGACCTTTCTTCAAAGAGGCCTGATGACATCAATTTTTTTATGAATAGTGAATTCTTTGCCTGTCTTTCAATAAGTCTCCGAGTCCTCTCCAAACAAGCTTTATCACCCATGCAAGTAGCCACTACAGTTATATGCACCTAAAATAATTTTTTTCAAATACACACATCAGATAATTAAAGACACTATAACCTATTAAAAAAACAACATAAATAAGAAGTTGAACAAAAGAAATTTTATGGTTATTAATATATATATATATCACTAAACCATGTCAAGGATTGTGATAAGTGTTCTCCATGATTTTGGCATGGGGTCTGTCGGTTCTCCATGATTTTGGGATTCGGGTTACTATGGTTATTAGCAAACTTATGCTCCTCAAGTCAATGTGACATGTGTGTCTTTGGATGATATTCTTTAGCTTGATGATCTCTTCTATGTTTCTACTTTCTAGTTTAATTAGTAGTTTTTTTTTTCAGTTTCTTGTATGGCTGAGATACAGTGTATCATTGAGTTTGATGATCAACAAGTGATCATTACAAAAATTAGTCTTGAATGAAGAAATATTAGGAGGTTGCCTTTATAGGCTACTTGCTGATCCAGTTGAGCAGGCATTACAAGATGCCATGATAGAGCATCCTTCCAACTTTGCGGGGATAGTTTTCAAAACCTACAGTGGAAGCAGCAATCGATTCTATGCATGGAACTGACAGGAAAATTGAAGGATACACTGACAAATTTATTGTTTAAGATTGAGGAATACCCCAAAAATTTTATATAACACTGAAAGAGGGAGTTCACCTAAATGATTTGTTGGTTAACAGTTTGTCCTCTTCTAAGATTTTCAATCTTTGACTCCCAAATCACCCAAGGTAAGAGAACAAAAGGATGATACCAACAATTGGGTCAGTGTATACCTTCAATCACTGCCCTTTGAATTAACAGGTACAGCTCCCTGATTGTGTATGGTGTTCAATGAATATGTTTTTAAACTGATCACCAGGTTGTCTCTGATGTGTTTTAACCGAATTGCTCATAGACACAAACAATTCAGGCAAGGGTATATATTCTATCTCCTAACTTTAATCTAACTACTCTAATCATGCAAATTCTACTTAGAGAGAACAGGAGCAGAATCATATACAAACAGCAAATGGAATTGCCCTCACTGCAACCTCTGACATGAAATGGAATCCAAGCAAAAATCACAGCTTCATACACAATTGTACTTGTAATACCCCAAAAATGGGTTATATGTTCATTAACCTCCTACATCGACAAATCAAACAAAATCGACATCAAAGTCCTAACCTAAGGCACATCTAAACATCATCGAATCATAATTGATTATCTTAAATTCTACATCGGGGAATATTCCTAGTAATATTCCTAATCATCATAATTATCTTTAATTTTATAATTATTTGGCAATAAATCACATTTATCCTAAAGTTTGATTAATTGAATAGTTTCATATTTAATTAATTAGATTTAATATTTGCCACTTAATTGTGTAATTAAATTTAATTATATCTATTATTAATTGTATTATTTAATTTTGACAATAAATCTAATATCATATGAATAATTGATTAAATTCTTATTTAATTAATTAAAGCAAGTTGTCATTATTTAATAATATAGTTTTTAATAAAAGTTTGATTAAATAATTGATTAACCCATAAATCAATTGTTTTATTTTTAAAAGCAGTTAAGTTGAGCATAAATCACTTTATTATTAAATTAATTCATAAATAAAATATGCACAATCATAAAAGCAGACAACTATCAGTTATCAATTAAAGCTAAACTCTATTTTGAGTTAAAGCTTAGCTTTTGCATGTTTTTGTGAATTAAATTATCTTTATTATAAAATAACTCAAAAATCAACCTAAGTTATTTGAGTGATTTATGGCTTTTTTTCATGCACCTCCAAAGCCTTGGATTTCTATAAAAATAATGCTCATCTCTTCATAAATGATCTCTCAATCATCTCTCAATCATCTCCCAAATTGCAAACTTACTCTATAGGAATCATAGCATATTAGATTTGGAGAATTTGCACAATTGGAGCTTGAAAGAATCAACTTGCGAATTCAAAGCTTTGTGAGATCAATTTCAATTACATATTTTTCATATCATAGCATAGAATTTCATAGCTTTGCATATCATTGTTAGATAGATCAATTCATAGCATATCAATTTCATCTAGCATAGATTTCATATCAGATTAATCATTCATATTGCATAGAAAATATCAAAAATATAGATTAATTGCATTCAATTTCATATCCATCTTTTGCATTCAAATATTTCATTTAGGTGTCGTCTAGGTCACTGATCTCGATTACAATCTGAGAACATCAATTTCGCACCTATTAGAAGGCAGTAAATCGCTTCGTTAGATAGTTTTCAATTTTGCATGATTTTGATTATAGCTAACCTCTAATGTTTTATGAGTGTTGTGTCTACAGATCAGGTACAATTTTCACATACACATTTCTGGCGCCCACCGTGGGGCAACCCACCTTTGCATGCTAGTTTTGATTTTTTTGGGAGCTAAAACCCCAAAGTTTCAAAGATTTAATTTTATCTCCAAAAGGGCTTAGAGTTTTGGTCTAAATTTTTTTTTTCAGGTTGAAGACATATTAGGGAAGCTTCAAAAAAAAATTCAAAATTTTCTGAATTATTTTGAATTTTTAATAATTTTTTTTTGATTTTTCATAAAAAATTAGTATCTGATGCATATCAGCATATTTTTCTGAAATTTTTATATTTTCAAAAATATCTTCAAATTATATAGGGGGTCTATTCTTTGTATTTTAAATTTGGATGCAATTTAGTAGCTCAAATAGTCAATTTACAAAAACTGGTCTATTTTGATAAAATAGGTCTCTAGGGCACAAATGAAGAGATTTTTCTAAAATTTTTGCATTTTTGGAAAGCTCTCTATTTTTTAGTAGGGGTCTCTATTCTGAATTTCTATTTTTGTAGCCAAAATCATATCAAAAAAATCAGATCTTGTTGACTAGGTCAAATGTAGTGCAAAAAAATTAAAATTTTATGATGGGTATGCACTTATTTTTCATATGATTCAATGCATGATATGAGTTGTCATTTGGATTAATTTATGGTTATTATTTCTCCTAACAATTGATTTTTAGAGCTAACCCTATGGTTTTCATAAGTTGAATATATTTTGCATATCTTGTTTGCTTGTTTGCTTGTTGGAGAGTTCGTCACTTGCTTGCATGGAAAAGCTCAACAAAAATTACTAAAAATCAGGTAGAATCTACTAAGCGTGTTGCGAGGATCACGAGGTATTCTCCTTGTTTTGAAAATATTTTGATTTGGACTTAAAATAAATCTCTTGTGTCAAGCTTGTGTGCATCTTTTCATGCTTTTGATCTATTTCTACACACTTGCATAATTTGATACTAGGTTGTGATCCCTTAACGATTCATTAAGTAGTCTTAGAATACTTGTGATTGATCTTGATTGCTATCTTGGGTTATTGAACTCGCTAATCCATCGGCCCCTCATTTCTGCCCCGTGGTTGCAATCTCAGCGCCATAAAGGGGAGGGGTCAACAAGACAGAAACGTTAAGTGTTCCACTTGGCAACCCTTTTGTGCTTTTAGGAACTCACTTGTTTTCTAAGTTGTGGACTCATTTTCAGCTTGTGTGAGGTGTTAAGTGTTCCACCTTGTGGACTCATCTCATAATTGCTTTAAGCATTAAGTGTTCCTCTTTCTACTTTTGGATGCTTTTGGTAGATTTGCTTTCGGGAATATATCTGTGCTCACATAGTAATTAGGCCCTATGAACACTATTCATGATTCTTGAGAGATTGGATTTCTAGAGAAATCTTTCTTGACAACAGAATCCTTGTAGGTAGGGAGGATACTTAGTGCGTTTCACATTCAACTTGGTTAGTGCATCTTCTCTTATTGATCGACGCATTCTCTCTCCGGAGAGGTTGATAGATCACGTAGGGTTGATATCATGAGCTTTGGTGAATCAAAATTGGTTAGTGCATCTTCTCTTATTGATTGATACATTCTCTCCTCGGAGAGGTTGATAGATCACGTGGAGTTGATATCATAGACCTTGGTGGAACAAAACTTTGTCTTAGCGTGTCGGATTAATTTGCTTGATTTGTTTGGGTTAAAAGTGAAGAGGTGTCAAAACCTTGAATTTGGAGCCAAGTCCCCTTGTGGTATAAATCTGCGAGTCACCTTTAGAGAGGGTTAACCATAGCAGACAATCCCTTCATAGGGAAAACTGCGTTGATGGAACCTCAAGCGGTAATAGCCATTTTCACCATGGTAGTGACAGCCGCTATATAAATGTCCTTGTGGAAGAAATCTCCACGGGTATGGTTCATTGTTGGGTTGTCAGATCTCCCTAGCAGCTCTTGAAGATTAAGTTCTCAGACTGTGTCAAAACCCTGGTGCGCCGATATTGGAGTTCACCCCTTTCAATCATAAAAGTTACAGAGTCAAACCATTACTAAAAACCCTAGAGAGGCCAATTTTTCACTTTCAGGTATATGTGTGTTATTGCAAAACTTTTCAGAACATACACAATTAGTACTCTTAGAGATTAGCACAATTTCGTCACTTGATTGTTCATGCGCAAGGTTGTTTTTTCCCTTGTTCATTATTTTTAGACGTGCTTGGAATCACTTGCTTGCTATTCTGCGTGCTTGTTTATCTACTTGGCTATTAAAAATAATCAAATCTAGTATAACCTTCAAAATCTGGACAGTACAATTTGCAAACAATCCAGAACTGAAGACCTTAAATTTTGCAAAAATTGACATAAATTCTTTCTGGAGTCAAAAGTCATTTCAAAAAGTCAAAAGTCATACGAGTTTTGTCAAGTGTCATTTCAGTATTGCCCATCTGTCGTACGATTGAGAACCCAGTGTCGTACGAGTTTTCAAACCAGCAAATTCAAGAAAGGCAAAATCCTGTTAGCAACTGTCGTATGATATTTACAACTGTCATTTCATTGCTACCCAACTGTTATTTCATTTCTACCCAACTATCGTATGAGTTTAACAACTGTCATTTCATAGACTACCCAGTGTCGTACGAGTCTACAGAGTGTCATTTGGAAAAATTTGAGAGAGTTGTTAGAAATTGTCAAATTGCAAGATATCCAATGTTTCTAGCCTAGTTCCAGAATCTGTCAAAAATATCATTGTGTTAGGAACAGAGCAGTAGCTATTGAGCATTCTACCATTTTCTGAGTTTGATCTTTTGAATCCTATCTAGTCTTCTTTTTGATCAATTTGAGTCCTTTTTATCTCATGTCAAAACCTTGTCATAACTATCAATCTTCAAAAACAGACTAAGTGTTGAGAACTCGTGTCCGCTATCTTTTGGGTGATCTATCCCATACATCCAGGGCACAGTTTCCTTCACCCACATCTCATCAGATCTTCAAAACTATCATAATCTTGACAAGGTTGCATCATCCGATTTTCTCGAATCAAATTGTTCTTCAGTTGTCTTCATCCTTTTCTTCTGTTTCCTTCAAAGTTAATGGTGGAGACCAGAGCTTCTTCACACAAGAAATCAGAAGAAACATCTCAGAACTTACTTTTGACCAATACCCCAGGTCCAACTGTTGAACAACTCATCAAGTCAGGTATCTACGAAGATGATGGTCTCGGTAACTTTCGATTGAAAATTGGTTACATACCTCCTTTATCAACTCACAGAGGTAATCAGCAAACTCCTCCTCAATCTGTTCCAGGGAGCCCAAAAACTCCTATCATGTCTCAAGCAGGGACAAACCATGGTTCTCTAGGAGGAGGGTCCCAAGGACACCATTCTCAACATAATGCCAACCAAGAACCTACCCCCTCTGAAATCCATCGATGTCAAAATGATGATGAATTCCAGAGAATGATGAGGCATTTCTTGAAAGTGGATAGAGAGGCATACTTTTTACAATTAGCCCAGGAAGGAGCTAAGCTTCCTCCCAACTTTATCATTGATGATATAATCACACATGAGGAAGAAACTCCACTCACAACTATGACAAAACAGATGCATGCTATACAAGTCAAATTTAACAATCTTAAGAAGGAAAAGGAACCCAAGGAGTTCTCCATGGAGGCCCTATGTCCTTTCCCATTCGAAAAAAACTTGTATATGCCACCATTCCCAAAAAGAGTGGAGATACCAAAGTATGACAAATATGATGGACACTCTGATCCTCAAGATCATGTCAGAGAGTTCTGTATGCAATCCATGGAATTCATGCATGAACTGACTTATCTAATGCGTCTTTTTCCTAGATCCTTGGGAGGAGCATCCATTCAGTGGTTTTCAAGATTACCTTCTACGATCAAAACTTTTGAGGAATTGATTAAATTATTTTATCAACAATATTCCTACAATATTCAACATCTGGTCACCATGATCGATATCTGTAACCTCAAGCAATATCCAGGGGAATCATTCCTAACTTTCCTCAAGAGGTGGAGAAAGAAGTTCTCTCTATATGCTAGACAAATTCCCGAAATGGAGAAACTTGAAATCTTTATCAATAACCTTGTTCAAGAGCTCAATTATCCATTACAAATGCAAGATCATGTATCTTTTGATAAAATGGTGGATAATGCAATCAAGATTGAGAAAGTACTTGTCAAGAAAGGAGAAATCACACTTCAAAAGGACAAGTCTGAATCTGGATCTAGCTCAAAAGATAAAAACAAGAGCTGGAATAGAAACAAAGGTATCATCTCTGATGGTGTTGTTGACACTATCCGCACCCCATCAAAGGCACCAGCCTACAATCTCACCCTTGCCACCAAAGCCATTGAAGCTTCAGAGCAAAAATCTACTGAACCATCTCCAAAGAAGCCATTCAAATGATGGGATAATAAATGAAAGTTTACTCCCCTGGGAGAATCTTTGGAATCTGCCCTGAGAACCCTGATAGCTGATAACATGATCTCTTTACCACCAATCTGAAACCCTGGTCTGGATCCAAAACCATATTGGTGGAAAGATAATGAATACTATGCTTTCCATCGGACTAAAGGCCATAGAACTAATGGATGCTTCCACTTGAAGCATACCATTCAAGACTTGATAGATCAAGGGGACATCACGATCGATAATCCTACCAGCAATAATGATCACACAGCATTTACAGAACCGTTTCCACAACATGGAAAGGGAGTTTCCACTTCTCAACGTAACATGGGGGCAAAAGTCAACTATGCCTACCCTGGAAACAATGCTGTCATCAATATGGTTGAACCATATCTCTCTGAGAGCTGCAATGTCATCATGATTGTATGAAGAGATAGAAATCATTCCTCAGCTAATGCGGTTACTAGATCATAGGCTCAGGCTCATCTGAAAGGACAAACACCAAGTTCATCTAATGTCCCTAAGATACCTTTCAATCTCACATCTGCTTCTAAACAAAAGGTTGCCTCGAAATCTTCCAATCCAAAGGATACAAGACCTACATCTTATAGCATCATCCAAAAACTCCAGCATACGAATGCCAAAATCTCTATGTTTGAGTTACTTCGAATATCTCCAGCTCACAGAGATATCCTAGACAAAGCTTTGCTCGGCTCTAATGTTCCTGATGATCTAGATCTAGACAGGTTCCAGACTATGGTTGGTCATCTAACGTCTCTGCAATATATCTCCTTTTCAGAGGAAGATGACAACTCCCTAAGTCACCCACATAATCAGCCCTTGCACATAGAAGTCTTGATCCAGAACCGTCGAGTCAAACATGTGTTGTTAGATGGGGGCGCAAGCCTCAACATTTGTTCTTACAACTTAATCACACAGTTGGGATTCTCAGAGATGGCTATTGATCCTCGAAAGAAGATCACCATAAAAGCCTATGATGAACAAGAAAGAGCTTCTAAAGGCACCATTGTCTTACCCATCTGAGTGGGTCCAGTCATCAAAGATACCACATGTCAGGTGCTTGATCTACCATTGGCTTACAATATCCTTCTAGGGAGACCTTGGATCCATGAAATGCAAGCCATCCCTTCTACATACCATCAATGCTTGAAATTTCCCTATGAAGGGGTAGAAGTTACTATCCCAGCAGATCTGAGTACAACTTGCAATACATTGAAGGAAAGTGCCGATAAGCTTGTACCTAATAACAGAGAATCTTCCATCAAGCAGAAAAATGTGGCTTCCACATCCAAGATGGAAGACATTGCTAAAGAGATCAATATCAAAGAAAATGGGATGGGAGAATACACTATAGAGCCAGTCTTCTCTCTGACATCTCTCCCTATCTCGCCCAAGTCATATGGACAATCTTTGAAGAAATCTAAATCAGAACCTAAGGAACCTATGGAAGCATACAAAAGAAATTTTGTGGCGGAGCAAGTATCCAAACAAGAATTTGAAGAAGATGAAGCTGTGCTTGCATGGCTATACAAAGATGATTCTGAATCCAAAATTGTTCAACTTAGTGAATCTATAGCACCTACAATCCCTTCTAATTCATATGGTCCAGGAAACAAATTGATAGCCAAGATGGGATATTCCGGTCAAGGACCTCTAGGAATCAGCGAAAAGGGTCTTGTGACACCCATTTCACATATTGGTAGAGCCAACAAAGATACTGGTGGCTTAGGGTTTAAGAAGAAACCCTATCATCTCAAAGGTGGTTGTTCTCATGTCATAGAACAAATTGCACCAGGAGAACCCCTTCTTAAGAAAGAAGAAACAGAACCCTTTGATGATGATTCAGATAGCTCTGAGCTTATCCCCTATGAAAAATTTCCTAAAGAGATCAAAGATCTTCTTGATGATACAGATGATCCTATCAAAAGAATTAATGTAGTAGAAACACAAGAACCTACTGTAGCGCAAGAGATGGTTGCACCGCAAGAACTAGCCAATCTCAAAGGTGATCAAACTGATCAAGAAGAAGGGGGTAGTTATTCTGACACTGATTCCCATGAATATGAATTCAAGTCAGAAACTGAGGGTAATCCTTCTTGGGGTATTCATCCTGATTTCACACATTTTCTAAGATTTCCTAGAGATCCTAAATCAGAAGCTGAGTCAAATGACTATGAATGGGGTGCCATTCCAGAAGAAGATGAGCTTATAATAGAGAAATATATTGATGTTATTCACCAATATGTGTCTCAACCCAATGTAGGTCTAGAGCGAAACAATGAACTTAACGTGTCGGATCCACCTATGGCTGAAGAGGACTCCCATGATGATGTTGAGCCTATTCATGAATTAAACATTTTGAGCTGTAATATCACCTTTGAACTTGAGCATCGGGTTAGGACCAATGATGACATATCCCCATCCGTGAACACCATATCCCAAGCCTTTCCTGCTTTAACTATCCAACGCCCTGATCTTATCGACCAAACTTCCACAAACCCAAGCCATGGTGTTTATGCCTTTTCCAGTGACTATGCCTTTGCTTGTTACCTCAATGTAGTCGAGCCTATGAGGACTTCCATCAGCAAACCGAGCGTCAGCATGACCGAGTCGGACATCAAATATCTTAGTCAAAAAAATAAAAATAAAAAGAAAAAGAGTTCTGAGGGTGAAAACCACTTTGTGGCAGTCTCAGATCCTACAAAAGTAAAAAGAAAAGATGTATCTGAAGGTGAAAACCTCTCTGAGGTGCCTAAGGATGAGATATTTGATGTCCTTTTGAGTCATTTACAGGATAGATCTCCAGTTCTGATTGAGCCAACTCAATCCATCAATTTGGGTACAACAAAGGAACCACAATTGGTACATGTAGCACAATCCTTATCAGAAGAAGAGAAATAGAAATTCACTACATTCTTATCAGAAAAAAAGATCAATTTTGCATGGAAATATTCAGATATGCCAAGATTGGATCCCAATCTCATTTTGCACCATCTATCCATTGCTCCTGGAGTAAAACCAATCAAACAAAAATTGAGAAAGATGCATCCTCATGTGGCACTCTTAGACAAAGCAGAACTAGAGAAACTCCTCAAAGCTAGATTCATCTGTGTCATAGACTATGCTGAGTGGATCTCTAACATTGTACCTGTTTCAAAACCAGATGGTTCAATCAGAGTGTGCATGGACTTTGGAGATGTGAACAGAGCATGCCCTAAGGATGAATTTCCACTACCTAACATTGATATGATAGTGGACATGACTGCGGGCTATGAAATGTATTCCCTTATGGATGGTTTTTCTGGATACAACCAAATCAAAATTGCTCCAGAAGACCAAGAGAAAACTGCATTCACATGTGCGTGGGGAACCTTCTGTTGGAATGTTATGCCATTCGGACTCAAAAATGCTGGAGCTACATATCAAAGAGCAATGACATCTATTTTTCATGATATGATGCTTAAAACAATGGAGGATTACGTGGATGATACCTTGGAAAAATCCATGATTAGAACTGAACATCTAACAGACTTGAGCATGATCCTAGACAGAATGGAACAATTTAGTCTCCGACTAAATCCTAAGAAGTGTGCTTTTGGTGTCACTTCTGGAAAGCTCTTAGGATACATAGTTTCAAAGAAAGGCATTGAGGTTGATCCAGCTAAGGTGAAAGCTATCATAGAGATGCAACCTCCCAAGAATATCAATCAAATGCGAACTTTGCAAGGGAGAGTACAGTCCATCAGAAGATTCATATCACAACCTTTCACAAAGACATTACATAAAGGTGTGACCTTTGCATGGAATGAAGACTGTGCAAAGAATTTTGATCATATCAAGAATTATCTCTCGAATCCTCCTATCTTAATGCCTCCTATTCATGGGAAGCCATTAATATTATATGTCTCCGCAACATATACATCACTGGGGGCATTGCTAGCATAGCATGATGAGAACAAAAAGGAAAGAGCCATCTACTATATAAGCAGAACATTGGTGGCATATGAAAAGAACTATTCTATGATTGAGAAAGCTTGTCTCGCTGTGATCTTTGCATCATAGAAACTGAGACATTACATGTTAGCTCATACCACTCATTTGGTAGCTAAGATTGATCCACTGAAGTACCTACTAAGCAAAGCTGCCCTCACCGGTAGACTAGCTAAATGGGTCATGCTTCTAAGCGAATTTGACATTGAATATGTTGAAAGAAAAGCTATAAAAGGTCAAGTTATTGCTGATCAACTAGTAGATGCACCCATGTTTGATGATACACCCATGCAAATGGAATTTCCCGATTCCTCTATCATGCACCTCTCTTCTAGAGCATGGCGGTTATTCTTTGATGGCTCCTACACACAGAATGGATCTGGAGCAGGCATATTGTTCATCACTCCTCAAGGATACTCGATACCCAAAGCCTTTAGACTAAAGTTTCCTTGCACAAACAATATTGCTGAATATGAGGCACTTCTCAATGGTATGAAAATGGCAATACAGTGGAGAGTTACAGAGATGCACATCCATGGAGACTCACAATTGGTTATCCATCAAGTCAATGATGTGTACCAAACCAAAGATGAAAAGCTCATTCCTTACAAGAGAATGGTAGATGATTTAAAGAAATACTTCATCTCTATCACATTTGAGCAAATACCCAGAATGGAGAATAAGGCTGTTGATGCAATGGCGACAGTATCTACTCTCTTACAGTAGCCCGAACATGAGCTACGCTATGAGTTCCTGGTGGAAGCCCTATCCTATCTTGCATATGACTCCCTTGAAACCCACATGATCTGCACTGTTGTAGGTTATGACTCATCTCGCTACAAAAATCTATTCTCCTATCTCCACGATCAAATCATCCTTGAGTCCTTTAACCATTTTGAGAAATGAAACCTTATTCGATCCGCATCCCGATATGTCATCATTGGTAATGATTTGTACAAACAAGGTCTAGATGGTACATTGCTTAGATGTTTAGAATGGGAAGAGTCTCAACGTGCATTAGAGGAAGTCCATGAGGGTATATATGGGTCACACTCAAATGGTTTAACGTTAGCTCGAAAACTTATTAGGGCTGGGTACTATTGGCCTGAAATGGAGAAAGAGGCTATTAAATTTGCTAAAAACTGTCAACAGTGTCAAGTACATGGCAACTTGATTCATGCTCCAGGAAGAGATCTGATTCCCTTTACTACACAATGACCTTTTCAACAATGGGCATTTGATCTCATAGGTGCTATCCATCCGCACTCTTCTAATGGACATACCCATATAATCACAGCTACAGATTATTTTACAAAATGGGTAGAAGTGGTTCCTCTAACACAAGCAACGGGGAAGCAGATCTCTATGTTCATCTTGAACTACATCATTTGCAGATATGGGATCCCTCACTCTATAATCACAAATAACAGGGGACAATTCAAAAACAAGGACCTAGATGACTTATATGCCAAATTCAAGATTACTCAACATTGGTCATCTATCTACTATCCTCAAGGGAATGGACAAGCTAAAGCTTCAAACAAAAATCTCTTGAAAATCTTGCACAGAACAGTGAATAAAATAGGAAGAGACTGACATCTCATGATCAATCTAGCTCTCTGAACATACAGAACTAGTATCAGAACGCCTACAGGGGCTACACCTTTCGCTTTAGTTTATGGGTCTGAAGTGGTACTACCTATTGAGGTTGAAATCCCATCACTAAGAATCAGAATGCATGGTCTAGTAACTGATGATGACTATAAAGCGTCTAGGTTACAAGAACTGGAACTACTAGATGAGCGCAGAGAAGTAGTGTATGATCATCTCAGAGTGTATCAAAAAAGAATGTCTAGAGGCTACAACAAGAAAGTCTGACACAGAGAATTTTAGGTTGGTGATCTAGTCTTGAGAGAAAATCCTAAAAATCAATCCCATCGAGAGCACAAGGGGAAGTTTGAACCCAACTGGCTAGGTCCCTTTGTAATCATTGCTACTTTTGGCTCTGGTGCCTATCAACTCTCAACGACTGAAGGAGAACAGCTCCGAGAACCAATCAACATTCTCCATCTGAAGAAATTCTATGCCTAAGGCATTCAGTGCTTGGTAAATGTCCTGAAACAATCTTAAAAATCGGAAAAAGTCCTGAAAAAATGAACATCTTGGTGAAAACCTAGCAATAGGCGCCTTGATGATTCACAAAAAAATCAAAAAATATCAAAAATTCAAAAATATCAAAAAATATGAAAAATAGAAAAAAAAATTAAAAAATGAAAAATACAAAAAAAATGAAAAAAAGAAAAGTGCCTTGGTGAAAACCTGGAAACAGGCGCCTTGGTAGCAAAAATAGAATCTCTACCAAGATGGTGAAAACCTAGCAAACGGGCACCACTTGTTCCAAATGCTCCATCTATCAGCACAATCTTGGTCTTTCCCAGCTTTCAGTCTTGCTTTAGTTTGTACATATCTCCCGATTTGTTTCAACATTTCCAATTTTCAATAAGTCAGTCTGTACACCAATCAGCTTGCGCATCTGTATCGTATCAATGTTCAAACTTGGGGGCAATCAATGTTATATCTTATAGTCTCCAATGTATCTTAGACGTGTCATATCCACTCAGAGTCCTTTGAAGCTTCATTTGAGTCAGTCAGTCAGTCTTGTCTCCAGAAAGGATTTTGCATCTATAACAACACAATCAAACATCAAACTCAAACTGAAAACAATTTGTGCTTCATGCTTTTATCTCCTTGTATGCTTACTGATTCCCATTGAGATTTTTGCATATTGTGTCCCTTCGAGCTCTTCGATGATGTCCTTTATAGGATTTAGAGAGTGATGACTGGGGGCATAATCTTTTCTTTGTTTTCTGCTCGTATGCGAAATCTAATAACTTTGGAAATTTTGGATTGAAATGGTGTCCGACCGTAAGAGCCTCTATCTCGAATTGGATGGCCATGCGTACCTTGACCATTGATACCCAGAAAATTCAAGGACGTTTGATCTAACTATTATCTTTTTGAAGTAAATTTTTTTTTCCTACTGTGGAATGCGATCTTGCCTAAGGATGTGAACGATAAAGGGTCACTACGGGTAATTCACACTGGATTTAGAATGATCTTTTGATTGTTTGATGTGTATGTTAAACACAAGGCGTACTCAGGTCATCACAACGTTTATGTTTTGATGCTTGTACAAATTGCTATATCAAAATGGACATGATATTCAGGTCATCCTGGCTTTTATGCCTTGGTAGTTATATCTAATTCGACATTCCAAAAATAAAATCAATATTCATATGTCCATGGTTGTTTGACCAGTGGGTGTTGTATTGATTCTTGCACATACAAATTGATATTCATATGTCTATGGTTTCATGGCTAGTGGGCATTGTATTGATTTATCTGGTTACCTAAAAGTTCAATGATGATAACAAATCGACACATGATCAGTGACTAGGTCCTAGGTCTTAGGTTGCATTTCATATTGCATGCTTCTTTGCATTTTTTATCTTTGCATGATCTCACAATGACTAAATGAACTTCAATGCTTAAACAATTCTTCAAATCACATCTTCAAATCTAACAAGAGCTGAATCTTACACAAAGGTCCATCCAATGAAATAGCAAGTAGAATCCTTTTTCGGGATCAAAATTAAAATGTGAAATTGTTTATATTATTAACTACTTGCATATTCAACCTTCGATCATCACAGAAATCTAGCATTCAACTTAACTGATTATCTAACATCAAACTATCAAAATTTCAGCTTGGTCAACCATGGTCAACTCATGGTCAAACCTAGTCAAACTTGGTCTTTTGGGACCTTCCAACGATGCAGAATGTGTTCTTGAATGTGTTTCACCACACTTCTCAAATCAATTAACATGCTTCTAAACTATAACACTAACTTTTCTTGTCAGATTTCAATTTTAATCCCGAAGGGGGCATGGTATTGCACATCATTCAAAGTCTGTCAATCAAATCTATCAATATCTTTCATCAGTAATCAAGACAAACAATCACGTCTAGTTACTGATTCATCAAAAAAAAAAAGACCTCATCGCTCGGGGCAAATCTATCATCACTTGGGGCATATCAGATTCATCAAGATCCATATCAATTTGGTATTCTCCTAATCTTGTAAACTGTATCAGTTTTTGCAACCATCGGATCATAGTGTTCTTTCCTTGGTTCTTCAGCAACTGAAGGATTCGGATGTGATACTTGCTAGTTCTACTAAGACAATCGAGTCTAGAACGGGTCACTCACTTCTTATCAATCCTAAGGTTCAGAATCAGGCATTTTGACACTTTTTCACAATCATAGGTTCATTTGCTGCTACAGTGAACATTATCTTTGGTCATTTAGGACCTATTATCTCCATATCAATTCAATATCAATCAGCTTCTATCTCATATCAATTATCAATTTCAAACATCAGTTTCATATCTCTATCAAACACAGACTATCTTTGAACCACTGCGCTTCGCACAGTAATTCAAAGAGGGGCAAAATGTAATACCCCAAAAATGGGCTATATGTTCATTAACCTCCTACATCGACAAATCGAACAAAATCGACATCAAAGTCCTAACCTAAGGCACATCTAAACATCATCGAATCATAATTGATTATCTTAAATTCTGCATCGGGGAATATTCCTAGTAATATTCCTAATCATCATAATTATCTTTAATTTTATAATTATTTAGCAATAAATCACATTTATCCTAAAGTTTGATTAATTGAATATTTTCATATTTAATTAATTAGATTTAATATTTGTCACTTAATTGTGTAATTAAATTTAATTAAATTTATTATTAATTGTATTATTTAATTTTGACAATAAATCTAATATCATATGAATAATTGATTAAATTCTTATTTAATTAATTAAAGCAAGTTGTCATTATTTAATAATATAGTTTTTAATAAAAGTTTGATTAAATAATTGATTAACCCATAAATCAATTATTTTATTTTTAAAAGCAGTTAAGTTGAGCATAAATCATTTTATTATTAAATTAATTCATAAATAAAACATGCACAATCATAAAAGCAGACAACTATCAATTATCAATTAAAGCTAAACTCTATTTTGAGTTAAAGCTTAGCTTTTGCATGTTTTTGTGAATTAAATTATCTTTATTATAAAATAACTCAAAAATCAACCTGAGTTATTTGAGTGATTTATGGCTTTTTTTCATGCACCTCCAAAGCCTTGGATTTCTATAAAAACAATGCTCATCTCTTCATAAATGATCTCTCAATCATCTCTCAATCATCTCGCAAATTGCAAACTTACTCTACAGGAATCATAGCATATTAGATTTGGAGAATTTGCACAATTGGAGCTTGAAAGAATCAACTTGCGAATTCAAAGCTTTGTGAGATCAATTTCAATTGCATATTTTTCATATCATAGCATAGAATTTCATAGCTTTGCATATCATTGTTAGATAGATCAATTCATAGCATATCAATTTCATCTAGCATAGATTTCATATCAGATTAATCATTCATATTGCATAGAAAATATAAAAAATATAGATTAATTGCATTCAATTTCATATCCATCTTTTGCATTCAAATACTTCATTTAGGTGTCGTCTAGGTCATTGATCTCGATTACAATCTGAGAACATCAATCTCGCACCTATTAGAAGGCAGTAAATCACTTGGTTAGATAGTTTTCAATTTTGCACGATTTTGATTATAGCTAACCTCTAATGTTTTACTGAGTGTTGTGTCTACAGATCAGGTACAATTTTCACACACACAGTACTTTCTGTCCAGAATGAATCTAACAAACAGGATGAATAGGAGAAGAGTTACATATGACAAGCAAATGGAATTACCTACTGCAACCACATACATGAAATGGAATTCAATATGTAATCACAGCTTCATACATAACTGTCCTTTCTATTCAAATGCAGATGATTAACTAAAATGGAACAAAACCAGAAATAAAGCTTAGTAAATGGAATCACTTTTGCTCCAATATCCAGTTTGCACCCCCCCCACACACTGAGTTTCTTTACAGAAAATATAGGTTTTACAATACATTAGGCTCATAGGATCCAATGATCTTCCCTCTCCTTTGAATACAAAGAGACAAAGCATTAAGAAATAAAATCTTCCAATCTGAGAACTCGAAAGGTCACTATGGAATTTGAAACTCTTAATCTCCAACTGACATTTGTTGAGCTGAATCCATTGGGCTTCTGGAGTCAAATCATCTTCTAACAACAGTCAATCGGTTATACCATTGCATCTAACCTTTTTCAAATAGTTCAGAAATACTTAGCACGACCTTATCTGACATAAGGGCTTTATCATCACTACCACCTGTGGCAACCCTTGGCGCATCTACTGGGCCTCGAGCTATAGCATACAAAATTTTTAGCATTTTATTCTTCATTCTTTTCCTACCCATGACTTCATTCGACAGGTCGATAACACTATGTCGATAATCCACTGTTCTCACCTTCGATGTTCCATTGGATTATATTATCTTTATTCCCTTTAAGTCTCGGGTCCCACTTGACAAGTTTCTCATTGGATGGTGATTCTCGACCAATCAAAAGCCTCCAATTGTGCACCCTTGTTAGTGGACTCATGTTGTCGCATGATCGCATGGCAATATTTCAACTCTTACGATCATGCAACTGCTCTATCCTTATTGCATCTACGCTGTTAGCATATATAGGTTCTCTTTTTTTGCCTTGTCACATGATCGCATGAGGAAAGAATATTACTTGTGATCATGCGCCAGTCGTAGATCCCCTGCATCCGACAAAACTCAACACTAGCCGGGCCCACATGACAGATGACAGTCGGTCATGATCCTTTTGCACTTTATCATGTCTGAAAACTTAGAATATCGGCCCCACCTGATAGATTCTCATCAAATGGTGGGCGTATGATCTGATGGGCTCACAAGATTCTACAAGATCATACGCCATCCATAGATTTGGAATCTTAGTCGATGCCATAATTTTTGACCCCACCTGAATACATGGCAAGATCCCGTTAACCTGCTAAGCAAAGGTGACGTAATAAAGACAAAATGGGAATTGTAGATTCTGCATCTCAAAAGATTACCACCGCAAGCGACTTTCCTCAGACCCACAGGGACACACTTACGCATCTCACAAATTCACAAAGCATCTTCCTTCCCATAGAGACTAAGTGACTACCGTTGATTCAGCATCGCAAGAAAACCCTTTTCGGACCCACCAGGCTACGTGTCTTCATCCCGCCAAGCATGATGACTTACGTTGTCGCATGATCGCATGGTATTATTTTAATCTATGCGATCATGCGACTGCTTTATCATTGGTGCATGAAATGATATTTAATACTATCTTCATCAGGCTCAGACTTATAACTTTTCACTATCGCATCTACGCTGTTAGCATATGTGGGTCCCAGTAGAGCGCATTCACCTACCCAAACTCCATTGTCACATGATTGCATAGCAATATTTTAATCTATGCGATCATGCAACTGCTCTAGGATTGGTGCATGTGGATTCTCACTATGTCATGACTCAGGTCCCACTAAGAAATAGGGCCCACTAATCTGCGCTTTTTTTTTTTAGTTTCCGCATGATCGCATAGCTATTTTTAAATTCATGTGATCATGCGACCACTCTATTATTGGTGCACGTGGATGCCAGTAGAGCACCATCTATTTCCAGTCTTCATGGAATTAGGTCTTTATGCTTGGGTCTATGTTGAATGGAACTTGTGTCTTATTTTAGCATACTCAAATCATGTGCCAATCAGTAGATACGTGCTCTGGGCACAGTCCTTGGGTTGAAGATGATTTTGAGAGATGTTTGCATCTTCAATCTCTACATGGTCAGGCTTGAATATACTTATCTTCTTGTATCACCTTCCAAGGGTTTCTTCGTCGCATGATTGCATGGCGCTTTTCTACTTCATGCGATCATGCAACAAGTCCACAAGTAGAGAATCTTCCTTGAATTCAAAGAATTGAATCCTTGATCTCGCACATTATTTTTATTGCATTCCATGAAACACTTTAAAAACAATTGACTGTGCATAATCCAAGAATGGCCACATGATGTTTCCAGATGAATCCATATGATTTCCAGCACCATCCTGCTTGAAAAAGATCATTAATTGGAGCACCAAGTCTTTGCCAGGTTAGGATCTACAACCTACCCAGAATGAAGAGATTTTAACACAACCCACCCAGCTTGAAACAAGGAGCAATTGCAGGCATACCTGGCAAAGACCTCCTATCCTAGAGATAAACTAGACCTAGATACCAGACTTGACAAGACCACATGACTCCAACATTGCCAAAAAATGGGTGACAAAAAGTCAGACAACATGATTCTAATTAACCTAAGAAGATATCCTTAAATACGAGTTCTAGACATACAATTGATTACATTGGCATGCAAAATAATAGTTAACAATCACATTCTCAAATGTTTGCTAGTAATTTGGGGGAGTTGGAGCTGGCAAGGGCCCAGGACTGCAAGATTTTCTGTTGTGGTTGTGGTGTCTACAGGGTATGAAACTTATGTAAACAAGTTGATTTTCTTCCTAGAATAATAAATTATGAATATTATTTTTACTGGCAACAACAATAAGTGTTATTCCTTCTCTAGTTGTTGTGTGTAATTTGAGTCCAAACACTCAAACCCTTTCCTATGATAGCATTGCTATTCAAAAGGATACCAATATAAAAAGAGGGAAAATCATTGAAATCTCCAGAAATTTAGAATATCAAACATTTTAGAAATAGTCTATTCGCTAGACCCTAGTCAAAGATTAAAAGCTTACACTCAATCTATTGAGAGTCTTTCATCACTAACATGACATTAACATAGCATATGACATGTTTTAGCCCAAGAAATTCTAGGTTCTTAGCTAAACCTACTAACCCCACTAGCATGGAAGGGCATGCACATTTAGGAACATGGAAAAATTGTACCCCTGCAACCTCTATCTCCATATAATCTTGTCATAAGTTTAACAAGTTCAAAAACATTCACTTAGCATCCATAATGTGCAAGGTCAACAATTGTTCATATACGATTCCTTAGTTTTTATTCAAAACTGCCTACTAGGTCAATAAGCCCAATTAGCCCTCTACTTGCTATTTTTCACCATTTTCTCTTAAAATGCCTTAATGACCCCCAAAAATAACTTGGTTTAGGGATACCCTTTTGGATTCTTTGTAAGATTTTGTTGGTCTTGATTCCTCAATTGGACCGTACGAGCCAATGCACAAAAGTAGGGTTTGTAGCCTATAACAGAGACATTGACAAAATCAACTCCCACACATGAAAATCAACTAGGAACCTCAAGATGAGTGTTTGAAAATATCAAATACTACTCATCCTGCAACTTTGCTTCACACTCTAAGGACCCATGTGCTCAAATTCACAATCTACTAGTGCATTTGGAGCTCACTGTTACAGTTATGCATACACAGCCAGGAGCTAGGGCTTGCTATTAAAAATAGGAGGAGGTATTGTATGGCTCTGCAGCCACATGTTTTGGAAAGCTAAATGAGTTTACTTTATGATTCTAAAACCTATTTACAATTCCTTGGGTCAGTTTTTAAGTGATAAGCAATTTAACACTAGACAGTCACTTCCAGAACAACAAGCAGGTCATTTTAAGATCATTTTTATAGCTCACTCAAATGAACCCAAATCCTGAAACCCAAAACTAGAAAGATTTAGCAAATGACTAATAATTCAAATTTCATGCATCACAGTTGCAGGAATGCTTCCGGTTTCACACGTGCAAGAGAAAAACATCAAAATTTCACTCCAAACACACAGCCAGAACTTTCTATTCACTTCTCATCCATACAATGATGTTGCTCAAAGCTTCATAACACTAAAAGAAAGCTTTCCTATCAATTTGGGTCATTAATGAGCCATTGAGAGCTCATGGAGGACAAATGCTATGAAAGTTGCATAATTTTTGCAAAAAGTTGCAACTATGTAACTTTTGTTGCATATTTCTCTCCACCCATGAAACTGAAGCATCTAATGAATGCCCTCAACCCAAAATGATAGAAGAAAACTTATTTACTCACAACTACTTTAACCAACTAGGCATCATAAAGACACCTTATCACACTTAACTTTACAAGTGACCCTAGTGTACCTAGGTGCCCACTTGGAGTTCAAACTCACTTTATTGACTCCTTGGTGTAGAGCACCTAGAAAATAGGAATGAATTTGATTGGTTTGTGAGCAAACATGTCATTTTGTGTTGTTGTGATGTCATGTTCATAGATTGAAGCCATCGGAATGCCTGTAAGGGCCAAATTGCCCAAGAGTCAAAGGAAGTCAACGGTTGGTCAAAATAGGTCAAAATCATGTAGAAGGGGTTTATTATGTTTACTTAGTCATTTCATGCATATTGGAATTGATTTGGGGTCATACAAGTAGTCCTTGAGCAAAAATGCAACTTGGTGCAAAAGTTGCTTGCAACTTTGAAAAGTTGCAAAAGTTGCATTTTGCAACATTTTCTTGGAACTTTGAAATTGAATTAGTTATGGCATGTAACCAATCCCAAATTGCTACATGAGCAATTGGAAACATTTTTCAGATGGTTAATGAAGTAATTGAAGGATTTTTGCAATTACCCTGCTGTTGTACAGATTGTAACTATGTTAATTCTCTGATGGTACAGCTCTGTATGACCTATATGGATTGGGAGTGATGTTTTGATCTTACAGTTAGATAGAGTTTTGTTTTCTCTTTCAAGTGCACTTTGAATCATTATCTAACTCTAGATACTTTGCAAGTTATACCAATTTTAAGGTCACTGCCTGGCAATCAATAGGCTTTAGACCTGATAGAGGGAAAATGCTTGGAACTGTGGAATCCACCAGTGGATCTTGATGAAAATTTGGGGATTCCTAGTTCCATGGTAGTCCTAAATAATTTCATAGTTTTTATTCCATTTGCAAAGGTCCTTCTAATTTTAAAATGAAGCCCTAGGCTGGCTAAGTGAGGAACAGTGAGCCAGGGTCAGACAAATAGTTAATTTCTTGGCCACATTCACAATTGATTTCATGAAACTAATGATATGGTTGGATAGGGTGTTGAAATAAATTTCTAATGGTATATGGTGTAGGTGTGTTGGTGATGTTTTGATAGGCCTTTGAAGTGGAAAATTGTTTGTAGGTCTAAAGTGTTGGAGACAAGCCCTCAACTAGGGCCTAGTAGTTTTGTACGTTGTGAGTGTGGAAAAGAACTGAAACTTTGGAATTTGGAAGACCAAAAGGAGTGGTTTAAGATTTCCCAATTTTTTTATGGAGTTGTTTGAGAGTTTTGAGAAATAAAACTTAAAGTTGGTGAAATTGTCATAGGAAAACCCTTGTTACACTGCCCTCAACTAGGGCTTGATGGTAGAGAGGGCTAGGGGTGTGATAGAAGTTTATAATTTTGGATTTGGGGAGGCAAGACATAGTACTTGAAGATTCCAAAACATGTTGGTGAGGTCATTAAGGGGAATTATAGACTAAGACCCAAAAATAGTCATACTACCAGTTAGGAAACCTGTTAGTGTTTACAATGTTTGGAATAGTATCAAGGGTACTTAATGTCTGCATGTACTTGCTAGAGAAGATGTCAGAGGTGGATTTGGGGATCAGTGAAAGGTGTTAGGGGTCTTATGGGTAACTTGGAAGTATAAACATAGCAGGGGGTAAAGGTACTTGAAGAAGGGTTGTAGAGTCCTTAGTAAAGAAGGGCTTGTTGATGAGATTAGGGTAAGAATCCACATTAAAGAAGTCATCATACCTTGGAGGCAGGTGATAGGGTGGGACTTAGGAAGTCCTTGGGTGGATGAATAAGGGATCCATTGGATGGACCTAGGAAGATTAGATAACAAAGTGTGAAAGGTAACCCTTGTACCTAGGACCCTCTGCATCACTCCTATTGACAACTAAGGTCCTAATCCACATGGATTGACCCTTAACAACACCTACACACACTTGTATCAATCAACCATCAGTTTCACCCCATTAGGTTCCCCCCATTTCTTGGCTTGGCTCATTTAATACTGTGCTTCTACTTAATATTTAGATTGTAGTTTTCGTTGAATCTTATTTTTGCTCCTCCATACTACTTCTGCTGGCTATACTAAATCTAGTTGACCTACTATGGTAATCTATGGACAAGATTATATGTTTTCTCTAAATATAAAAATATTCCACCTTTAGTGTTGTACATTTCTACTCATTGCGTCAGTATTTTTCAGCACATAATTCTTATTAACAAAAACCTTACCCGTATTCCTCAAATTTCTAAAGATTATCATATTTGATTGTAGATTTCACTTCACTTGCTACTACTTTCTTATTTAAAATATTGAGTAATCCATGAATAATATCCAATATCTTCTTCCTTTTTTTTCCTAGACTTAATTTTTCTTTTCTAGTGCATATATCATCATTAAGGACAACTTCTCTTGTTTAAGAAATAGACATAAAAAGTGAATACTTGATACTCAGACGAATCCACTGAGTTACAAGCTTGAAGCAACTAACCATGTGGCTTTGCAAAACTCATTATATTCAAGGAAAACCAACAAAATCTATAACATAAAAAGCCAATGAAGAAATTTAAAAATCAAGGGTAAAAATGACTTCAAGAGACAAAAGATGCACAGTATTAGTCATCAATGCTTTCATATCTACTACTTCAAAATAATTGAATCCGTTAGATCATATATGAAGCAAAAGTGCAGATTAGAGATACCAACACATATACTAAAGAAGCATACAGGGGAGCACATGGTAAACAAGGTGAGAGACTGAAAAATGAGCAGAGAAAATATGTTTACATTTTCGGGTCCAAAACTGCTACATTGTCAGAAGAATTGTTTTCCTCGTGTCTAGCACTGCAAGAAGTTTTGACTGGTTCCAAAATAGATTATACAAATGAGCATTCTCAATAGAATTAGCAAAATAACACACTTTTTGGTCTCACAACCCTTTTTATTTTCATATATATTATTATCTACCAATCTAATTGATTTTTAAATTTATCAAATCTCATTACACTCATTAACCTTAGTTATTTTTTAATGACTTTAAACTAATATTATTTAATAATGGCATATATTTCTATGTTTTCCTTGAGAGGTGAGGAGATGGGCATTAGAGTAGGAATCTTTTTGGTTTATCATTTTTAGTGAGATCAATATCAAATTAAGGATCGCGACTCTGCCATGGATTGGGAAATTGTTTATGGAGAAGGGAGAAAGTGTGTGTAGTCCTAATTTTTTACATAGAGGTAATTCGGAGATATCAATGGGAGTGTCAAAGATATCTGTACAAAGGATCTGCAGATCAATATAGTGTCAAAGATACCTATACAAAGGAGAGCAAGAATGTCACAAAATTAAATTAGAAGGACAAGCACCAAGCAAATAAAAGGGGTAATTTAAAGAGAAGATAGTTGAATTGGTTCTCGTTTCTTAAGTCTCTAAGATTTTCAGAACAAAAAGCCTCCAAATTGGGGAGGTGTATCCAAATTGGATAACAAAAGTGAGTATAAAAAATATTCATTGAACATACCTTCAATGCAGAGTTCTCTTGCGCCTAGAATTGATCCTTCAATAAAAACTTCTCAGAGCTCTCTTGCACCCAGAATTGATCCTTCGAGAAAAACTTCCTAATGTGAAGGAATTTCTATTTCTGTGGACACCAAATGGATTTGGAGATTTTATTACAAAATCTGATGGTTTCCCTTTTGGTTTCTTCCTGCTCTCCTGTGCCCAAAGTGCATGCCTACCTTCTACGCATGAATTGAAACTGAACCTATTCGAAAATGGATAAGAAGAAATGTTATAAAGTTGCATTATATGTTTGTTTGCTATTAACATAATTGTTTAATGTGCTGAAAATTTTCTATTCATAATTAATTTGATGTTTAGATTTAAGTGGTAAATAAATTAATAATAAATAAATATATTTGTTTTTGGAAGTAAATTTAGATTTTTAGGGTATTTAAATAGATAACTTTTAAAATATTTATATAATTTGAATTTTAATCAATAATGTTCCAAATATTTTATGATAAAATATTGTTGTCTATTCATATTTTGTAAAATAGGCATTTCATCTTTTATCTATTTTCTTTAGTATCTATTTCAAAACTCAAATGATGAGAACCAGTTCATAGTTGATCAACTATCATAGTAAATAAATTTATAAGCAAATAAATATATTAAAATAATAAAAAGTCAAGGAGATAGATAATTAGGAGGCCTAATATTTCTATATAGTTACATCTTAATTTGAGATATTCTATTTTTTTATGAAATTATACATTTTTTTTTTTTAGTGATTTAAGCCTTGATGGGTTCCATCTAATTAAGGGTCTTAACCTTCTTACCCTTCTAGTCTTAAATCATATTCAATGTAGATCGATTTTAATGTAATTAGAACTATTTTTTGTCAAAACCTGTACAACTAGACTGCACTCGATTTTAATAATGTTAGAACTATTATTTGTGATCAAGACCTGTATAGCTAATTATAATTTGGCTATTCTTTTTCATAATAACACTATCTCTAAATCTTGTTTATCAATCGGTTTTGAAATCTCCAAAAACCCAAATTTAGGGCATGAGAAGGGTGTACATATAAGATTGCTTGCGCAATACGCCTATTGACGAGAAAGCGTTATTGGTGAATTGGAATTTCCAACTCTTTGATATTATATTCAAATGTTATAATTATAAATGAGGTATAATCATGCATTTATTCATTTTGTTTAGGAGACTAATTATGTAGTCATTAATTTAATCTTTTATTTAGTAAGTTTTGTTTCAGTAACTAATTATTAGTGACTAATTCTTTAATCATTTAATTAGTCATTTATTTGATCATCTATTTAGTCATTTTTATTTGACTACACTTGTGATTTTACCTTATGATCAAATCACTCACATATTTAGTCATTTATATTTGTGAAGTACAAAACATTAGTAGAATATGATCAATTTTAGTCATGTGACTAAAAGTTTTAGTCATGTAGTCACATATTTGCCAAAATGTACTAGTGTTGGTTGCTTGGATTTGCTAGAATTAGGACCTCTAATGATAATAGGACCTTGGGACTAACTCCTAGTAATAGCATTGAGAGGCTGAGATGACCATTGAGATTGAGGACCCCTAAGCACAACAATGGGTCCTTCGTTAAATATAGGAGGTGAGTTTACATCATAACCATAGGGATCTTTCCCCCTCATCATGTTGACATCATTGTCCACAACTTCAAGCATATTGATGACATTTTCTACAGCTGTATAGGTATAATTGATCGCGGCCTTTCCATTCTTGTTTTTAGAAGTCTCCCCCTTCTCATACTTAGGCAAGGGCTCCTTAAAGGCCTTGTGGTCTGCATTTGTTGTCAACCCATCAACCTATAATTTCCTAGTCTCAATAAGGTCTTGAACAAGATGTTTAAGTTTAATGTCATGTCCAATCCCATTATGGTATACACAGTAAGCTTTCTCATTCCACTAATAAGGTTTAGGATCCGATATGTGAAACTTGGTAGGATCCTGAGGTTGCACCAAATTATGAGCAATCAAGGTCTTAAAAATATCTGAATAAGAGTCTCCAAGCTTAGTGAATTGCCTATTTCCTGACTTAGGTTTATCTTGATACTTGGGCTTGTGCTCTTGTTGATCTAAGGATGTCTGGAGCTTCATAGCTTGAACTGCATTAGATAGATTAAGAACTCCTTATTCCTTAGGTTGTGGAGAGTCAACAACTCCGTCATTGACTACTTGCTTATTTTTGTTCCAATATGAGTTCTTTTTATCCTGATTGTTGTTGTTATTGTTTGGGCCATTGTTTTTGTTACTTGGTTTGGCCAAAATACCTTGTTCTTTTAGAACATCCTCGATGCGACATGCAGTTTCTACCATAGTGTCAAAAGAATTAAAGACCATTTTTCTAACTTCATATCTTAATTCTGGCACTAGATTGCTCACAATTATATCAATCCTTTCTTCCTTAGGGATGGTCCTAGAATATTTGGAGCATAAGCATCTCCACCTTTGTAAAAATGTCACAAAGGGTTCCCCCTGATTTTGTTTTAGCTTGCACAAATCAAGCATGGTGACCGACCTTGATAGATTATATGCAAAGTGCTGCACAAACCTTTGGACAAGTTCTTTGAATGTTTTAATAGGAGGGGTAAGGCTAGTAAACCACTCTATAGCTTGGTCTTTAAGGCTCCTCAGGAATAATCTCATAAGGTAGGAGTCCTCATGATGAAATTCAAAGCTCATGATATAGAGCTGTTGTACATGGTCATGGGGGTCACCACTACCATCATATTTGTCATATGTGGGGATTTCAACCTTTTTAGGAAAATCTACCATAACCACACTCTTTTCAATGGGATTGGGACATATGGAGTCCAAGTTGAAGGTATTCTTTGGAGCCATCATTTTCTCCATAGTCTTTTGCATCTGCTTAATCACCTCATTAGTTGAACGGTTTTTCTTTTTGATCTTTTGTCCACATCAAAGTTGTATGGGACTTTTGCACCCTTATTGATTAGACTTTCCAAGAAATGATCCTTATTTTTTTCCACATACTTCTCCACATATTGTTGGAAGGATGGTTCTTATTGCATTGTCATGAAATCAATAGTGTCAAAGTTGGCATTACTTCCTCCATGTTGAGAGCCATGACGCGCTTGTTGGGAGGGATCTCTTGATAGTCTAGGAGGTGTGTGTCTCCTATAATGTGCATGTCAAGAAGTCCTTCTTCCTCTAGGACTAGGTGATCTTGAAGGGGTCCTTGACCTCCTTCTACTTCTTGGAGTTGCTGAGGGAGTAGATGGTGGAGATTTGGTTCCACTGTTGGTACCCCTGTTGTTGAATTGATTGTTGAGTTGTTGGGCCAATATCCTATCTTGTTCCTCTTGGAATGCTTTTCTCTCTATGTCCAACAAGGCTTGTTGTTCCTCTTCTAGAAGCCTAAGTTTTTCTTCTTTTGTAGCCTATTCATTTTTTGCAGCCTATTTTTCCCACTCAATTCTTTTTAGCCTCTCACTTGTATATCTTGAAGTTGTTTTTAGTGGGGAACTTGGTCTTGAATGGTTGAACAAGTTAGCTGCATTCACATGAGCATCATAAGATTGGTTGTTTTGGTCCTCATGTTGTGACTGTGCATCTTGATGAACTTGTGCATAATGTCTTTCAGCTCATTGATGAGCATCTAGATATCTTGAATTAATAGGAGGTGAGTTAGGTTGATTGCCATCTTCGAATGACATGTTTCTCCTATGTCTCTGAAAAATGTCATCAAGTGATTGATCTATTAGTTATCTTTGTTGTTTGGTCAAGGTATAACTCATATCCATATTTAATGAAAAAGGTGCTATAGAAGTACTCAATTCGCTAGGATTACTCTTTGGGTCAAAACAAACCTCAGACTCACTGTTAGGAGATTGATTGACAATGGGCTCTTTTCCCTTTCATTGTTGATGAGTCTTAACTAAGGGTAATTGATTAAAGACAACCACAGGTTGTTTCCCTTGATTCACTTGGTACCTTGTTGTAAGAAAAGGATTGTTGATGATAAGGTGACCTCTCAAAGTGTCAACACCAAACTAGGATAATCAAAGTTCTCTAATGTCCAAAAAAAAAAGAGATGGTAAGATAGAAATTGCAAAAGGCGTTACCAACATTGTCAAAGAGGTGCTTAAATCAAAGGATCAATATCCTTGCACATTTGAACCAAGAGGATGGACTTAGCCAAATTGTATTATTAAAATTGAATTTGAATGGAAATGATTTGGACAAAAAGAGTACTAAAATTCTCCAAGAATGTTACTAACAACTCTAGAGATGTACTTTCTCAACATGAATAATCTTCTAACTTGACAATTCTTCCCGAGGTGACTTGGTAAATCAAATGACACTACCCCTAAAGGGCTAAAAATAGAAATTTAGAGTAAAGACAGGCTTCCAGCGGCAAGATAAGTTACCTTCCTAAAGACCTAACCAACTACAAGCAACTGTGAAATGACTAAAACTAGGTATATAGCAAAAAATTCTCAGACGACACTTTCCAGGCTAACCAGGCAATACTTCTTACTGAGGCGATACTTCACCTTTCACCAGGTGATAGACCTCACAATAGCCAGGTGATAGACTCTAGGTGGGTCGGGTGATAGTCCATCAGGAATGAACTATCACATGATATTTATGCTCAAAGCAGGTGATACTATTGCTAGTTTGTACGACACTTGACTAGAATTATGTGAAATGTGCATTTTCAGGTCTGTTTGATCAAAAATTTTAGTCTGAGGGTTGATGTTTTTGATCTCAATCACAATATCAGTAGAAATTTGACAGGTTTGCAAAAAGTAAGGGATCAAACATGTCTTAAAACACTTGAAACAAGGGCAAAAGCAACCTTGCCAAGACAAACACTTGTGATATCAAAATAGAAAAACACACTATGAATACTACCAATTGTTTGAATGTTCAAGAATGTTAACACTGGTATTACACAATCGAAGACACTTTAAGAAATATCTATCCTAGAAAGTCAAGGCTCATTACTTATCAACTTGGCCCACAACTTGATGTCCCATTGCCTCACACAAAGTGGTTGCCCACAATAGATATTGGCTTTGTCATGGAAGTGCCAAAGACACAACCAAAGGAACACATATGGTGAGTAGTCTTGGGGTGATCTAGGTTATTCCACTTGGATCAATCCTTGCACCAAGAAGCTAAGTAGCAAAATAGGGTGGCTTCTAACAATGGTTCTTAATAAGGGCTTCCATTCGTAGTACCCTTCTTGCTCCTCAAAAAGGACTGGGACCTCGCGGCCTCAAGAGTACCTTAAGCATTCTTGCTCAATGCTTTCCTCATGGTCACAATCCCACAAGTTACTCACATCAAGTGAAGAAAAGCACTACATCTACCAAGGTTTTGTGTCCTCAATAGCCTTGAGTTTATAGTGGGTTAGAATAGCTCGGTATTAGCTTGTACCCACTTGGGTCGTTCCTCTTGATTTCTCAAGAGTAGGCCCGCTAAAGGATTATAACAACTAAACAAAAAAAATGGATCAACTTATGAGGTTCAAGGTTTTTGTTTCACCACAAGGGTGAAGAGCATACTCCCCTATCTCAAAGCTTTTCCCAAACACACCAAGAAGATGTTCAATTACCCTCTTGCTTCCAAAATTCTAAGATGGGTCAAGATTTTATGGTTCACCACAAGGGTGAAGAGCATATTTCTCCTACCACCTCAAAATATCTTTCACAAGATATTAATGTTCCTAAGAAAAAGAAACAACTAGTAATTGCCACACTTGAAATGAAAATAAAAACAAGCACAATTTTTTTTTTTGTATTTTTATGCTTTTTGGGCAGCCCTACAAAAACCGTTAGTAGCCCTTTAGCATGAAATTTTTGCAAATTTCTCAAGCAAATGTACCTAGAACCACAACTTGTTAGGCCCACAAGGTTCGAAAAATCCCAAAATCTAAATGAAATATGCAAGATTCTAAGTGAAATATGCAAGTTTATTCTATCTAATTGCAGTAAATAAAAATAGCAAATTGATTAAGTCTAGATTCGGCCAAATAATCTCAAGAAAAAGGATCACTATCAGGTACAGGCGGCAGACTGTAGACACTAGAGTTATCACGTGATACTTTTTAGTATACTGGGGCAATAATATTAGTCTGCGCAATATGTCTCCCTATACCAGGTGATACTTCGTCCGAGACCAGGTGACAGTTTTTGCAATAAACGGGCGATACTTCTGACAGGTGAAGTATCACACGTGTGTACAAAGAACTATTGCGTGATATTCCTACAAGTATCACGTGATACTCTAGGACAGAAAATCAGAGACCGTGAATTAAGCTAAAAAATTACCGAAAACTTGATAAAAAATGCAAAACTAAAGGACAAAGCTAATTTTCTCTACCCCACGGTGGGCGCCAAAAATGTACACACAAAAGTAGTGCACTTCTCTAAGTCATTATATCAAAGGAAGTCCATGAAAGGGAAACCTTCAATAGTGACCTAGAGCTCTCTATGTACGAAGTTGCAAGATTGTAAAATTGCTCTCAGCTAGAGCTATTCAACTTATGACCTTGCTAGTCAACCACACAATGAGAGATTCCAAAATTGAAGACAAGGGAAAGAGTGAAAATATCCCCAAAGAATCAAATGAAAATGCAATGCAAGTAAGCTAAGAATGAGGATGCAAGCTAGTCTATGAAAATGAAAGTGCAAACTAGGCTATGAAAGGAAAGTACAAGTCTTACAATCCCTCCTAATTAAACTATGTGAGATTAATCTATAGCATAAAGAAAGTCTATACTAAGAATGTCATGATTATGAAATTATGAAAGCAAGAAAGCAAGCTAAATGAAATGCAACAACAATGTCTTCAAAACTTGAATGCAAGAATGTCTTCAAAGAGCTCCAAATGACCTAGAAAATCTGCAGCATAACATTAGCATAAAAGAGATTGGTATGCAAATGAGGAAGAGAGCTCTTCTTTTACAAGAAATGAAAAGGAATGGAGCATGGAGATTAAGAGGAAAAAGACTTAATCAAGGGTGGAGCTTGAAAGAGGAGCAATCCATGTGCACAAATATCCTCCAATGAGAAAATAAGAGTTGACTTTTGTGTCCATATGAGACAAAAAGTTCTTTTTCCCTTTTTATAAAATAGGAATAATGCTTTATTTGTGCAACTTAGGATAAGAGGAAAAGTGGGGGGGATTTTTATTTATTAAAAGGGGAGGAAATATTCCTTTTAATAAATAAAGACTTTAGGATAAAATGGTTAGCCCAAGGCAAATAATTGAAAATGATAAAATAGGATTTGATCAAGGAAATTGATATAAAAAATGTTGATTTTTGAAAATATTGATTCAAGGATTTGATAAATTGCAAGAATGGGACCCAAAGTCTAGGTGACCATTTTAGGGTGCATACAAATAGTGTTGTCATATAGGTCTGATCTTGATTTACCTGTCTAAAATAGGGCAATGTTGAGAGACCATTTTGAAAAATATGCAAAGGATGATTATGCAAGTAGGATGTTCTATAATATGGCTATGATATTTTCTTGTGAACACTCTCCATTTATGATACTATTTATTTTAATGTATAATGAATGTATTTAAGTACAGAAACATAACACAAGTCCGCACATAAACATGTTAGGTCAACTTGCAACAAATGGTAAAAAAATATCAAGGATCAATTTGAATTTTGAGATTTAAAATTTAAAGTTCAATTAACATGAGTGGAAGCAACCTAGGTCAACTCTACACATGGAAATATGACCCAAAGTAGTGAATGATGGATGTAATTTTGTTCTTGTATCAAAACTAGTTCCTAGGGATGAATGATGATGAAGTTGACATGAGATAAGGTCATGAGATGAATTGAGAATACAAATATGTCACTTATTTATTTTAATTATAGAAAAAGACAATCTAGTTGAAGTAGTTCTAAAACATAAAGGAAGGGGCATCGGTACATGTGGTTTTCACCATTATAGTTTCCTCCACTTTGAAGTGCATGTGAACTACCATGAGAATACATGTCAAAGTAAAGCACATAATCAGTATCTAAGTTAATCATTTCAAACACAAAAGGGTATAGATATGGATGATGATTCCTAAACTTTTCTCACAATGAGTGGTACATAAAAAATATGTAAAATTAAAAAAGTATGTGATGAGTAGCATTAGTCATACATTTAAAATAGATGCTAACTATTATTGTTTGAAAACTTTATTTGAAAATAATTAATATTGAAAGGAGAATGAAAATAGGTTTTGACTAGATAGAAAGAGTAGTGTTTACCTATTGTAGTCTTTTGTTGTGGGATTTGTGGTTCAACTTGAGCTCTTTTAGACTTTTGAAATAGATATATGTTTTGCAAAAAAATATCCATTTTTTCTTGATATTTAAAAAAATGTATATACATTTTTTTTTTAAATGCATTTTGAAAAACATAATTTTATCAAAAATACCTCTTGGAAATAGATGTTTGTTAGTAATAAATATTCATTTTGGTTTGGGATTTCCAAACAAAAATCAAGTTTTACACAAATTCAAACATCCATTTTGTGATTGGGTGGAGTAAGAACAATTTTTTTTCCCTATTACCATGGTTTGGCCCATCTGATCCTACACTTGACCTTCTCAAAGATAAAATTAAAGGGAACTATCTTCACCCCCACCTCGAATCATGTTGACTCAAAGAGCTGCTCTTGGTTAATATTACATTGCATTTTCCTCTTTTTAGTTTCTTTCTTTTCATCTTGTGAAAGTTACCATTGAATGATTGATGATTTGAATTTACACCAAATCCAAATAGGGATTCTTGCATGATGATGAAACTCATGAGGAAACATTCAGCCCATTCCAATTATTATATTTTCCTAGAACATCAAAAACCTACAACCTCATTATCATGTAAATTCCACCTTGTGTGTGATTCCTTTTTCAATGAGGTCTTTATCCTTTACCAACCTTCCTACCATTTACTATGAATGTATGATTGAACATGCTTACTATGGCGCTTAGTAACTTTTGGGTTTCTCATGTTACATTATTTTTCCTCCACCCATGGCTAAAGTTTATCAATATATTGCTCCCAATTGTTTCTCTCCCCTTTCAAATTTGAAATGTTGTGTCGTGCATCAACACCCTTCTCAATCATGAACTCAATCCAATTCACACTTTTTTGCTCACTTGCCATTTTCAATAGTTTATTACCTAATAATTTTCTAAAAATATATTATTGGGGATCTATTAAGGGTGCCTAACCCTTCTACACCAAGAACAAAAAAACACATATGCTCATAAAAACTATGAAATATACAACATATGATTTCCAACTATGTGTGAATGTTTACACCTTCATGAAATTAGGACAATTAGCAACAATTCTATGAAAAGACAATGGAAATTTAATCTAAAGAATTTCATCTAACATCCATATCATCTCATGGTTCTCTATCTAAGCTTGGTAGGTAGAGCTCTCAGCCTTATTCTCTACTAGTGACAATCCTAGAATGAGAAAATTATGATAAAATGTCTAAATCTAGCTCTCAATTCTCAAAATGATACAAAGATTAACTCAAATGCTCATGATAATGCTCTCAAATCTCACAATTTGCTCTCAAAATGCCCAAGATATTTATCACTTGCTCTCAAATTGCCTATAGTGATGATGCTATGCATTTGAATTTTCTAGTATTATTATGCTCGCAAAATGACTTCTATTTGTAGTAAAATCCCAAGGGTAGGGGTTAGAGTTACTTGATTATGGTTTAGCCTTGGTTGAGTAAAAAGCTTTGAAATGTTCTTAAATGGGGGGAAAATTTAAATGATTGTCTCAAATGTTTGGACAAGTAGACAAATTCGAGTGATTGAGATTCAAAGTTGAAAATGAGTGATTGAGATTTAACAACTTGGAGTGATCCATGTGCATTGTGTTCTCAATTATTATTGGTTGCTCAAATTATGTTGAAAGATATTAGGATTAATTAAATTCCATCAATTAATTAAATTAGCCATGTAAGGGAATAGGTTCAATTTGATTTTTTGATTTAAAACTATACAATTAATTGATTAAAATCAATTATATAGTGTGATTGATCCATTTAAGCTTGTATTTGATTATTTGATGTCATGATTTGATTTTTCCTTTAATTTAAATGATTTTGTCCAATTTTGATTAATATATGTCCATTTGAAATTGATTTGATCCATTTTGATGAAAATTAGCATTTGGTTAAGATTTTGCAAATTCGAATGATTCTAAGACACCTGCCCAGTTTTGGGTGTCTACAAATGCCCCTCTTTGAATTGATGTGTGTAGCACATTGATTCAAATAAAATTTCATGTTCTAATCACTGATTCAGTACTTGATTGATTGATACAAAACTAATTTGAAACCTGATTTGAAAATGACGCAACAGCCCCCACTGATAATAGTTCAAAATTTTAATGCCCCAGATCCAATGTTGATGCAGATTTGATACTCTAATGATGCCCCCTCAAAAATGAAACAGATTGATCATCAGATAGAAAAATATGATGAAATTGATTGAAAATAGATCCAATATTTTTTCATTTCTAAAAAACATTGATGATAATCAAGGCCTCAACAAATGCCCCAGTTTCATGAAAGAATTTGATGAGAAAAGCTATGATTGAGAAAATGTTGTTGATGTTTGAGATAATTTAATGATGCTTGGATATCACTTGATGTCAATTAGAATCACTTAGTTGATGTTGTATTGATGTCAATCGGATAGGATAAGTATGTTGAATGATAGATATTTTGCTCTCATGATCTAGAGAGACAAAACAATGATTTTCCTTCCTCACGATATAGAGTTAGGAGATTTAATGTGCTCAAGATGAGAAAATGGATGATAGGATAACTTTATTGATGTTAGATGATCAATTGGATGATTTGACTAATTGATATTCGATTGGATTGGATTTGATGAGAAGATTAATGGTGGGAGGCTGATAGATAGGGTCATTTGATATGAATCTGGTGTAGATGTAGATTTAGGTGATGGATAGAGTTAGGTTGCCCCTAGTTAATCAAAATGATTGATTATTGATGATTTCCTTGATGATGATTTTGTATCATGTTATATTTATTGATCAGGACTTTGATGTATCATTTTGTTGATGATATTGTATCTTTGATATATAGATTTGATGGATCTTTGATGTTATGGACATTTATATGATTATGGACTTTCCTTGATTCTCGTTATGTGTTTTTGCAAGATTATATTTATATGCAACTCTATATGGTGTTTATGACACATTTACTTTTGATTGTGTTATGGATGCAATATATCTTACATATGATATAGATAAATTAATGCAAATGATAATGTAACTTTAATATGTTTTTCTGATTTTCAATGTATAGATGCAAATGTTTTATTATGGAAATATGGATATATAATGAATGCAACTATGTTTTTGATATTTGTTAATGTATGCAACTCTTAAAATGCAATTCTTAACTAAATGTATGCAAATAATTAATGATTAATGAATGTTTTTCTTTTTCTTTTTAGATATAAGGATAATGAATAATGAGTAATGCTATGAATGAATGCAAAAGATAATCTCACATTATTGATTTGAACCAAGGATAAGGTGTTTAATTGAACCCCCCTTAATGATTGATCAAGATAATAAATGAACCCCCTTTCACTTGGAAAAATACTACAAACCATGCACTTAATCTAACATGAAAATGAAATGCGATGTAATGCAACTAATTGTCACTAGCTTTTTGCGAAAGAACTGCAAAAGAGAAATATTTTCATCATTGAGAATTGTGGGACTGGAAAGAAAGTACAACCATCACTAACCACATCATGATGATATGAATACTGCTTTATATCACCTTTGGTAACCTTTTAGGAAACTAGTATAATCCTCACTAGTTGAATAACCCACTATGGGAGTATGAATACTAGTTTCAACGAATTCAATGTTGCAATTGGATTTTGGTATTAAGATATGGAAGATCTAAATAGCCAAGGTATCCATTTGCGTAAACAAAAAAAGGTCAAACCTCCACCCTATATGAAAGTCCTCAATGGTTTTTTTATGACCATGTCATTAGATGAATTCACATAAGTTCTTGGATTTTCCTCAAGACAGTCACTTGAAGGCAAGAAAAATAGCATGTCTCCATCATCGCCAATCTAGTCGAGACATCATCGATTAGCTAAAAAGATATGATAAAAATCCAATAAAGATCATAAAAAAAAACTTCAAGTGTTTTGCAATGTATCAAGATTTTCAAAAGGAATTTCCAAACATTCTGATCATTTAAGTGATGTCAATTTTTAATCCTGAATAATAAAGTCAATGAAGGCTCAAGGATCAAGTTGTAGGATCAAAATACTTGGTTGTGAACAATGATATCAATCAAAGGTTCAACAAAAATATCTCTCTTCTAAAGCTCTAATCAGTCCCTCTGATGTGTGACTGAAAGTAGCACTATTGAATCCATTTGTACCAAAAATCCAATCCTTCCCCACCCCAAGTGATAGTTGTGATCGTGTGACAAACTTAGGGCAATATGAAACCTAAAATGCAACAAATGTACCTGAAAGGTTTTATTATGACTATGCACAAATGACGAATGCAATGAAGAGTTACAAGTGAGATGATGGAAATGCAATATGTACACATGCAACTAGGAAAGACTTAGGGGAACAAAAGGCGCATGATTGCCAAGTTTTCACCTTTTGGGTTTATTTCTCTCTCTCTCTCTCTCTTTGAAATTTTTTCAATATTTTTGATCTTTTTGATTTTCTCATGTACAAACGTGATGCTTGAGTCATCAAATTCACACTCGTCTAATACTCTCTCATCTGATTTGGTATGAAACCTCTTTAAATGGATGATATTAATGGGCTCTTGTAATTCTTCCCCATCACAATTGGCTAATTTGCAAGTCCCTGTTCCAAAAGAAGAAACAATGACAAAAGGACCAAGCCAATTTGCTTCCCATTTACCCTTCTTTTCCCTTTCCACTTGATTTTTAGGGTTCTCCCTTAGCACTAAATCACCCACTTGAAAGACTCTTGGTTTAATGTGTTTGTTATAGCTCCTTAAAATCCTATTTTGGTAAACTTTCAAATGTTCATAGCTAGGCTTGTGCTTGATGTTCCTCTAACAATTCCAATTGTTGAAGTCAGGAAACCCTATAATCCTCATCCATTATTAATCCTTGCAATGATACTGTTAGGGATGGGATTTCAACCTCCAAAG
The DNA here is from genome assembly GCA_027943335.1 of Chamaecyparis obtusa. NCBI lineage: Eukaryota > Viridiplantae > Streptophyta > Pinopsida > Cupressales > Cupressaceae > Chamaecyparis > Chamaecyparis obtusa. Next base: position 66,666 of record BSBK01001193.1, read on the forward strand.
GTAAAATAGCTTCGGCTCCATAAACCAATGAATATGGTGTAGCTCTTGTAGGTGTCCGAATACTAGTTATATAAGCCCACAAAGCTGGGTTGATTTGTACATGCCAATCTCTTCCTGATTTGTTCACCGATTTCTTCAAGATTTTAAGGATATTCTTATTAGTAGCCTCGGCTTGTCCATTTCCTTGTGGATAGTAAATGGAAGAAGAGTATGGGTAATATGAAAAGTATCACAAAGCTCATCCACATCTTTTTTCTTAAATTGTTTTCCATTGTTGGTAATTATGGCATGAGGAATACCATGCTCCCCTTAATACCACAAACACATAATAGGAATAGAGAAACAACAACAATTTGCAAGAATAGAAAATGGGCTTCTTATTACCTCCACAAATGTGGAATTACAAATTTTAGAATTACAATATGCAAAGCCACATGGGCTCCTTAAAATATTATGTAGGACAAAGCCTTGAATCATTACCCAGATCTACCCAGAACTGCTCCCGAACTGCCTAAGACAACACTATAGCCTTTCTTATATAGGCAATTTTTCACCGCTTGGGAAGGTTCCAGAATTTTAGCCAACAAGGCTGACCAAACTTAGAATTATTTTATTTTACAATTTATTACATCAAAGTCGGCTCAAAATAACTTTTTGAAACCCAAATAGAAATTTTGAAGGAAAATCATTTTTTGCCATTTCAGTTTACCCAACCTCTGAAGACCATAAGTCATCACCAGTTGACCCAATTGACTATTATAACCCCATTTTGAAAAGGCCACGAAGTGCTCTATAGGCTTGATTGGCACAAGTGCCTATCACCCAAATTTTTGATCTCATCCAAGGCCTCTAAAGCCTTCAAAACTGAGTTCAAAGTTTCTGTACCTTGTTGCCAATATCGAAAATCTTCAATATCTACAAAGCTAGACTTGATCTATCAATGAAACTTTACTAGTAGGCTGATATGACCAAAATGAACCTCCAGGAAAGAAATAAGAACATTCCAAGATCGGATGACCAACTTACTAAAAATAGCAAGTTTCCATAAATAGTAGCTCTGCACAAGATAACCCTTATTGAATACAAAAATAAAAATATTTTTTTGGGTGATGCAAGATTGCTCTTACACCCAGGATGCTTTTGCATTAGACACTTGGGATAATTTGAGAAGTGACCCCATCACGTCTTAGGTGTGAAGAGGAAAACCAAGATGGTTAACCTCCTCCCTTGTCAGCCATGATGAATCTTCAACAGGTCATCCTAATTTCCATTTGACCAAATACTCTTCATATGTCCTATTCCTTATGCTTCTGACAACACGACTATCCAGTATATCCTCAATCTCCTTGATATCTGAACTAGTTGCTGGAATACTCCACTGTGTTTTTGTAACCTCATCTTCAACACCTCCTTCATGATACTCTATTAGATCTAAAATATTAAATACTAGTGAAATATTCAGCTTAGTAGGCAACTCGACCTCATATGCATTTCCTAAATCATGCTTCTTCAGTATCCTACATGGCCCAAACTTCTTCATTTTTAGCTTGTTATATGTACCAACCGAAAATTGCTCCTTCCGCAAATGAACCATGACTTCATCTCCAACCTGAAATTCCTTATGCCTCCATTTCTAATCTACCTTAGCCTTATACTGTGCATTCATTTTGGAAATGGGCTTCCTCACCTCCTCATGGATGTTCTTCAAATATTTTGCAAAATCCTCAACTTCAACACTACTTATTTCTCCTTTATCTATCTTTCTCAACTTAGATGCATTTCTGGGACTACTTCCATATACAATATGTGGATGATGTGATGAACTAAACTTCAAATCTATCTTCAACTCTTCACTTTCTGCTACTGTCATTCTATGTGCTACCTTATTTGGCAAACTGGCTCTTGGAATTAGGTCCATTTGATGACTGATCTTCCTTACCGGTGGTAATCCATCAGGTACATTATTAGATACAATATCTTTAAACTCATTTAATAATTATGCAACTTCTACAGGTACATCTTCTACTTCTTCTTTACCAACTTTTGGAATTAAAGAAAAACACACATGCTCATGCCTCATACCATCTAGGAATTTTCTTCCATCAAAAAAAGTTATTCTTGCATTACCACATACCTTTTCTTCGATCTCCTTCAATGGCTTTAGCTTATGTCGCACTCCATCCTTTGTCAGGGAATAGGTATTCGTATGACCATTGTGTACAACACATATGTCAAACTGCCATGGCCTACCCAACAACATGTGACATGCATCAATAGGTATGATATCACATAGTACCTCATCATGGTACCCGCCAATCTTGAATTTTACTAGGCACTGTTCACTGACCATGACCTTGTGGTCATCTTGCACTTAGACAATCCAATATGGATGTGGGTGTTTCTGTCTCTTAAGCTTCAACTTTGTCACCATCTCTTCTGACACCAAATTGTTAGTGCTTCCACTATCAATAATCACATCACAACATTTACCCTCACACTTGCATCTAGTGCGAAACATGCTCCTCCTTTGTTCAAGTTCATTCTCACCACTCAGTAGTGTATACACAAAAGTAGTGCACTTCTCTAAGTCATTACATCAAAGGAAATCCATGAAAGGGAAACCTTCAATAGCGACCTAGAGCTCTCTATGTATGGAGTTGCAAGATTGTAAAATTGCTTTCAGCTAGAGCTATTAAGCTAATGACCTTGCTAGTCAACCACACAATGAGAGATTCAAGTGAAGACAAGGGAAAGAGTGCCAATATCTCCAATGAAATCAATATGAATGCAATGCAATGCAACCTATATGAGTATGCAAATTACTTTATGAAAGTGTAAGTACAAATTATGCTATGAAAGGAAAGTACAAAGGATTACAACCTTCCTAATTAGGCTATGTGAGATTAATCTATTGCATAAAAAGGAAATCTAAGCTAAGAATGCCATTATCATGCAACTATGAAAGAAAATATGAAACCAGATGAAATGCAACAAAAGGCTTCAAAGCTTGGATGCAAAAGTGTCTTCAAAGAAAGCTCCAAATAGACCTAAAAAACCTGCAGCATAACAATAGCATAAAACATGAATATTCAAATGAGGAAGAGAGCTCTTCTTTTATAAGAAATGAGGAGAAATGGACCATGGAGATTAAGAGGCAAAAGATTTAATCAATGGTGGAGCATCAAAGAGGAGCAATCCATGTGCACAAATATCCTCCAATGAGAAAATAAGAGTTGACTTTTGTGTCCATATAAGACAAAAAATACTTTTCTTATTTTTATAAAATAAGAATAATGTTTTATTTGTGCAACTTAAGATAAGAGGAAAAGTGGGGGATTTTATTTATTAAAAGGGGAGGAAATATTCCTTTTAATAAATAAAGACTTTAGGATAAAATGGTTAGCCCAAGGTAAATAATCGAAAATGATAAAATAGGATTTGATCAAAGAGATTGATATAATTGATAATGTTGATTTTTGAAAATATTGATTCAGGGATTTGATAAATTGCAAGAATGGGGCCCAAAGTCTAGGCGACCATTTTAGGGTGCATACAAGTAGGACTCTTCTATTAATCAATGCTTCTCCTCTTTTAGCATCTTCAAAATTTGAGGATCTAACATCTTCATCTACATGTGCCACTTTGGCCTGGCCTTCATTCCTCCTATCCTTCCTTCCTTGGCATTGAGGACATTCGAATTCCCTATGACCTTCTTCTCCAAAGTGAAAACATGTTCCACAGAAGCCCCCTCTTCCTGAACCTTGTCCTCTTCCTCTTCCGCTTTGATCTCTATTATTTTGATCTTGGAAATGATTGGAGTTGTTTCCTCTCTAATTTTGACTGCTACCTCATCCTTCTTTTTTGGATCTTCATTTCGGCCTCCATATGACCATCCACTAGATCATCCACCATGACCTCTTCTATTTTGTCTGCTCTTGAACTTCTTGTTCAACTTTTCCTCTACTTTTAGGGCAAATTGGTATGCCTTTTCAGTACTATTCATTCAAACCAGATTCAACTCCTCCTGAATGCTTGGCCTCAACCCATTAAGGTAATGAGCAACTTTCTCCTTATCAGCTTCTGCATGGCCTATTCTGATGAAGATTCGATAGAACTCCTTTGTATACTCCTGAACAGATCATCCCACTTGCTTCAAAATTTGCATTTTCTTCAGTAGGTCAAGCTCATAATCAAGAGCGATGAACTGTCACTTCAATTTATCCACCATCCGATCCCATCTAGTGATTTTGTCTTTCCCTCTTCTATTTTGCTCCAATTGAATCTCTTGTCACCAGATCTTTGCATGACCTTTTAGTCTGCCCTTCACAAATTTGACCCTATCAGGATCCTCAATATCTTCATACTCAAAATATTCTTCACATTCATTGATCCAGTCGATCAACTCCTCTAGGTTAAGATTTCCTGAAAATGCGGGAACATCAATCTTAGGTCTTTTTCTGATCTTGGAAATGGCCCGAAAAAGTCTTTCTTCCTCCTGGTTCACAACTTCAACTTCTCCTTCTTGATCTTCTTCTTCGGCTTCATCCTCGCTTTCATCTCTGACATTAAGATTCATTCCTCTGCAAATCTCTTCTTGCAATGCTCACACTTGTCTCTGGAGCACTCTAACCTCAGGTGTTACAACACCAGCTCTTCCGCCACATTCCCTTCATGGAGGCATTTTCACAATGCATGCTAAAACCCTAACCACGGTCCTGGTGCAAATTGCCTCACAGTCGGTGATCTATTTACACACTCATGAACTCCTGCTCTGATACCACTTGATGAAGGGTGCTCCCCTTAATACCACAAACACATAATAGGAACAGAGAAACAATAAAAATTTGCAAGAACAAAAAATGGGCTTCTTATTATTTCCACAAATGTGGAATTACAAATTTCAGAATTACAATATGCAAAGCCACATGGGCATTTTTCTTACAATATTCTATAGGACAAAGCTTCGAATCATTACCCAGATCTACCCAGAAGTGCTCCCGAACTGCCTAAGACAACACTACAACCTTCCTGATATAGGCAATTTTTCACCACCTGGGAAGGTTCCAAAATTTTAGCCAACAAGGCCGACCAAACTTAGAATTATGTTATTTTACAATTTATTAAATCAAAGTTGGCTCAAAATAACTTTTTGAAATCCAAACAAAATTTTTGAAGGAAAATCATTTTTTGCCATTTCAGGTGACCCAACTTTCGAAGACCATAAGTCATCGCCAGTTGACCCGATTGACTATTATAACCCCATTCTGAAAAGGCCACGAAGCGCTCTACAAGATATACTAATGCAAGCACCTGTCATCCAAATTTTTGACCTCATTCAGGGCCTCTAAAGCCTTCAAAACTGAGTTCAAAGTTTTTGTACCTTGTTGCCAATACCAAAAATCTTCAATATCTACAAAGCTAGACTTGATCTGTCAATGAAACTTTATTGGCAGGCTGATATGACCAAAATGAACCTCCATGGAAGAAATTAGAACATTCCAAGATCGGATGACCAACTTACTAAAAATAGCAAGTTTCCATAAATAGCAGCTCTGCACAAGATAGCCCTTATTGAATACAAAAACATAAATATTTTTTTGGGTGATGCAAGATTGCTCTTACACCCAGGATGCTCCTGCATCAATTTTTAAAAAGAATTTCCAAACATTCTGATCATTTAAGTGATGTCAATTTTTAATCCTGAATAATAAAGTCAATGAAGGCTCAAAGATCAAGTTGTAGGATCAAAATACTTGGTTGTGAACAATGATATCAATCAAAGGTTCAACAAAAATCTCTCTCTTCTGAAGCTCTGATCAGTCCCTCTAATGTGTGACCGAAAGTAGAACTATTGAATCCATTTGTACCAAAAATCCAATCCTTCCCCGCCCCCAAGTGATAGATGTGATCGTGTGACAAACTTAGGGCAATATGAAACCTAAAATGCAACAAATGTACTTGAAAGGTTTTATTATGACTATGCACAAATGACGGATGCAATGAAGATTTACAAGTGAAATGATGGAAATGCAATTAGGAAAGACTTAGGGGAACAAAAGGCGCTTGATTGCCAAGTTTTCACCTTTTGGGTTTATTGCTTTTTTTCTCTCTTTTTTTTTTGATTTTGAACTTTTTTCAAATTTTTTGATCTTTTTTATTTTCTCATGTACAAAAGTGATGCTTGAGTCATCGGATTCACACTCATTTGATACTTTTTCTTCTGATACTCTCTCATCTGATTTGGTATGAAACCTCTTTAAATGGATGATATTAATGGGCTCTTGTAATTCTTCCCCATCACAATTGGCTAATTTGCAAGTCCTTGTTTTAAAAGAAGAAACAATGACAAAAGGACCAAGCCAATTTGCTTCCCATTTACCCTTCTTTTCCCTTTCCACTTGATTTTTAGGGTTCTCCCTTAGCACTAAATCACCCACTTGAAAAGCTCTTGGTTTAATGTGTTTGTTATAGTTCCTTGAAATCCTATTTTGGTAAACTTTGAAATGTTCATAGTGAAATACCCCAAAAATGGGCTATAGGTTCATTAACCTCCTACATCTTCAAATCAAATGAAATTGACATCAAAGTCCTAACCTAAGGCACATCGACACATTATCAAATTTAATTGATTATCCTAAATTCTGCATCGAGGAATATTCTTAGAAATATTCCTAATTTATCATAATTATCTTTAATTTAATAATTATTTGGTGATAAATCTTATTTATCCTAAAGTTGATTAATTGAATATGATGAATATTTAATTAATTAAGTTTAATTCTGCCACTTAATTATTTAATTGAATTTAATTATATTTATTCCTAATTATTATTATTTAAATTTGACAATAAATCAAAATTCATATCATTAATTGATTAAATTCTTATTTAATTAATTAAAGTAAGTTGTCATATTTAATGATATTATTTTTTAATAAAATTTAATTAAAATAATTGATTAACCCACAAATCAGTTATTTTTAAATTGAAAATCAATTAAGTTGAAGATAAATCACTTTATTTATTTAATTAATTCATATTAAATTATGCACAATCAAAAAAGAAGTCAACTAGAAATCAACAATCAAGTTTAAATTTAAACTCAACATTTAATTGTGTGTTGAAAATTGAACTAAACTCTATTTGGAGTTAAAAAGTTGTTTTTGCATGATTTTGCATGTTTTTATGGATTAATTAATATTTAATTCTTGTTGACTCAAAAATCAACCTGAGTTCATCAAGAGTGATTTATGGCTTTTCCCATGCACCTCCAAAGCCCTAGATTTCTATAAAATCAAGGCTTGGCTCTTCACAAATTATCCACAGAATTTGCATACTTACTTTGGTGAATTGACATCAGAGGAATCATCAAGCTTCTTGCGAATCAGCATTTTGTGAGATCAATCTTGTTTTCAATTCATTCTAGTTTCATATTTCATATCATTGTTAGCTTAATTTGCATATCATAGATCAATTTCATCTAGCTTAGAACTCATATGAGATTTTTCATCATAATTGCATAAAAATAAACAAATACAGATTAATTTGTATTCATTTCATATCTAGATTTTGCATTCAAATCCTTCGTTTAGGTGTCGTCAAGGTCACTGATCTCGGTCCAATCTGAGAATACATACTCGCATCTACTAGAAGGCAGTAAATCACCTGGTTAGTTTAGTTTTTCATTTATTGCATGATTTTGATTTCAGCTAACCTCTAATATTTTACTAAAGTGTTGTGTCTACAGAACAAGTACAAAATTCACACACACATTTCTAGCACCCACCGTGCAGCAAGCCACCTTTACATGCTGGTTTTAGTTATTTATTTGGAGCTAACTCCCTTGTGCAGATTTACTTGGAGACTAAAACCCTAAATTTTCAAAGATTTAATTTTATCTCCCAAACATCTTGGAGTTTTGGTCTGAAATATTTTTTACAAGTTGGAGACATATCAGGGAAGGTTTGATAAAAAAACTCAGAATTTTCCAAGATTTTTTGAATTTTTAATAATTTTTATTTTATTTTTCATAAATAATTCATTTTTGGTGCAAATCATTAGATTTTTTGGAAATTTTTTACATTTTCAGAAAGCTCTGCAAATTCTACTAGGGGTCCATTTTTTGTGTTTTAAATTTGGATGCAATATAATAGCTCAAATACTCAATTTACAAAAACTAGTCTGTTTTGGTAAAATAGGTCTCTAGGGCACAAATAAAGAGATTTTTCTAAAATTTTTACATTTTTGGAAAGCTCTCTATTTTTTAGCATTTCTATTTTTGTGGCTGAATGATATCAAAAAAATAAGATCTTGTTGACTAGGTCAAATGCAAAATTTTTTTAAAAAAAAATTGTGATGGGTATGCACTTATTTTTCATATGATTCAATGCATGATATGAGTTGTCATTTGGATTATTTTTTGGTTATTATTGCTCCTAACAATTGGTTTTCAGATCTAACCCTAGGGTTTGCATAAGTTGAATATACATTGCATATCTTGTTTGCTTGTTTGCTTGTTGGCTTGTTGGAGAGTTCGTGGCTTGCTTGCATGGAAAAGCTCAACAAAAATTGCTAAAATAGGTAAAATCTACTAAGTGCATTGTGAGGAACTTAGGTATTCTATTACATCTGATAACACTTCATTTTGGGACATAAAACAAACTCTCTTGTGTCAAGCTTGTGTGACTTTTCTAGCTTTCATATCACAGACTTCATTTTGGGCTCTAAAAAAATGAACATAGATTTTCTTTCAGCATCTTTGTTACACATAGTACATAGGCCCTATGAACACTATTCATGGCTCTTGAGAGAGTGAGTTTCTAGCGAAACTCTTCTCAATGAAGGAACCCTTGTAGGTAGGGAGGATACTAAGAGAGTCTCACGTTCCACTAGATCCGTGTGTCTTCAACTTTTGATCGAGGCATTCTCTCTCCGGAGAGGTTGATAGATCATAAGGGGTTGACATCATAGATCTTTGTGAAACAATATTGGTCTTAGCATGTCAGATTAATCTGTCTACTTTATTTGGGTTAAAAGTGAAAAGGCTAGGGGATTATGCTCTACTTCCTTTTTCGATAATACCAGAAACTCAAATCCTTGAATCTAGAACCACTCTCCATGTGGTATATCTTGTGATTCACCTTTAGAGAGGGTTAACCGTAGTGGAAATTCCCTTAATTGGGTCAACCACTTAGATGAAACCTCAAGCGGTGATAGCCATTTTCATCATGGTAGTGACAACCGCTATATAAATGTCCTATTGGAAGAAATCTCCACAGGTGTGGTCTCTTGTTGGGCTGTCAGATCTCCCTAGTAGATCCTGAAGATTAAGTTCTTGGACTGTATCAAAACCCTGGTGCACTTGGATTGGAGTTTTCCCTCTTGGATCATAAAAGTTGTAGAGTTAGACCATTACTACAAACCCTAGTGAGGTCAAATTTTCATTTTCTAGGAATATGTGCATTATTGCAAAACTTTTTGGAACATACAAAATTATCACTTCTAAGGATTAGCATAAATAAGTCACTTGATTGTTCATGCGCAAGGTTGTTTTTTGCCTTGTTCATTGTCTTCAGACATATTTGAAATCACTTGCTTGTTGTTTTGCGTGCTTTCTTATCTATCTGGTTACTGAAAATGAACAAATCTATTACAATCTTCAAATCTAGACATACATTTTTGTGAACAATTTGAAACTGAAAACCTAAAATTTGCAAAATCTAAAGCAAAAATCCTTTCTGGTGTCAAAAGTCATCCTAAAATTTCAAAACTCGTATCAAAGCCAAAGTCAAAGTTGTTAGAGGTTGGTCAGATTAGTCAAAAATCCAATTTTTACAGCCTATTTCTAGTATCTGTCAAACAAATCACTGTGTCAGGAACAGAGTAGAAACTATTGAGAATCCAATCATTTTCCTAAAGTGGCCTTTTGAATCTGATTTAGCCTTTTGTTTAATCGATTTGAGTCTTTATCATCTTGTGTCAAAACTTTGTCATAACTATCAATCTTCAATCAATCATCAAAAAGACTTATCAATCTTCAATCAATCATCAAAAAGACTAAGTGTTGTGAACTTGTGTCCGCTATCTTTTGAGAATCTACCCATACATCCAAGGCACAATCTCTTTCATTTATGTCTAATCTATGCTCCAATCAATCAAACCTTGACAAGGTTGCATCATTTGATCTTCTTGAATCAGATCTTTCTTCAGTTGTCTTCATCATATTCTTTTGTTTCACCCAAGGTTAATGGTGGAAACTAGAGCTTCCTCTCACAAGAAATCTAGAGAAGTATCCCATACCTAACCTTTAACCGCTACCAGGGGTCCAACTCTTGAGCAACTCTACAATTCTGGTCTTTACAAAGATGACAGTCTTGGCAACTTTTGATTAAAAACTGGTTACATTCCCCCTCCATCAATTCAAGGAGTCAATCAACAAACTCTACATCAATCTATTCTAGGGAGTCCTAAAAATCCTAACATGTCTCAAAGAATTAGTACACATGAGGAAAAAACTCTAATCACCGCTATGATGAAATAGATGCACGCTATGCAAGTCAAACTTAACAAACTTGAGAAAGAAAAGGAACGTAAAGAGTTCTCCATGGAAGTTCTATGCCATTTTCCATTTGATAAAGACTTGTACATGTCACCATGCCCTCAGATAGAATATGAGCAACGTGATAATCCTTTTGATACTTCTTCCACAAAGAGTGACACACCCATCTTTGAAGATTATGATGACTGTGATGACAAACAATATAATGATACCTATGACACCTCTATTCCTAAGAGTCCTCATTATCGTGTGCTCGTGCTTACTGGAAATGGGATGTCACATTGGATAGATCACGATGGTGATCCATATGATTCTAATTTTGAAAGAGGCTTTGATGATTTTTGTGAATAATACCTGGATGATACATTTACTATTGAGGAATATAAAATGTACCACACTGATTATAAACATCAATACTATAAGGATATCTCCTCTAAAAACTCTCATGCTGAAAATAAAGATTACACTCTCAAACAAGATCATGTTAGTGTTGAACCTTTGTCTTGTGACGGTTCCCTTCCATCCCCTACTTCCTCCAATACCCATACATTTCCTAAAGCTTCCAAGCCTATCAAATCTTTCACAAGTCCTTCATCCACCAAAGGTCCTAATACTTTTCATGTGGTTCCCTATAGTTATCCTCAAGAGTTACCTCTTAAAAAAACTCAAGCTAACCTTCACTTGGCTGCAAATACTTTCAATAATGCTAAACCTAAAGAGCCTAAGCCTTTATGCACTATAATGCCTACTTCAGCTAGTCCTTCACCATCTTTTCCAAAGTCTTCCATACAATCCCAACATGCTTCCTTGTCCTTAGAAGTGGCTCCATGTCAAGAGGACTCTAAAAATGATAAAGAAAAGAACATAAAGAAAGATCAAGATCAAGAAACCTCCTTGTCATCTAATCTTTTTCATGATGTCTCTTATCTGCTTCAGGGTTCTTTTGATCCTGCACATCCTTTCACATGCATTCCATCATGTCTTAAGTCTTCTCCTAAGCAAGATCATGATGCTACTTACACTGTTGAGCTTATTGACAATCAAAATAACCTTACTACACTTCCAATTTCCAAAGATGATACTTCCATTAAGGTTGGTAAAAATGGTGTTGTTACTTCCAATGTTAAGCCTATTGAAAATCAAGAGAAAAATTATGTGCTTATGCTATCAAAAGATCCTTGTCAAGATCGAAGTCTTCCATCTTCTTATTCTACCACTCCATGTTCATTTCCACTTTCTACTCTTCCGAAGTCTTTGCAAGCTTTGAACGATCCTATGAAAGAAGGTGCTCATATTCAAGATGTCCACGATTCTATTGAAAATCTTAATGCTCACTCTAAAGGTGCTGATGTCCTTGGTTGTCATATAAATGTTGATGAACTTGTTGATTATCCTTTTGCGTCTTCCACTTCCATCCTTGGAGCTCCTCCACCACTACTAAGGGCTTCATGTCTGCCTTCCATCTTGGGTCCTTATGTCCCTTCACTTTCCCCCTAACTCTCCTAATTCACCATCCATCTTGGGTCCTTACATCCCTCCATCTCCCATCTTTCCTCAAGATCAACATAGATGCATACCCTTGAATCCTTTTCATCCACCCACCCATCTAAACCAATCGTGTCCTCCTTCTTCCACAAGTCCCAAGTCTTTTGGAAGTAACTTGAATGTTCAATCCAAGAAAAAGAAGCAATATAAGAATCCATAAAAAAATATCACCATGTCTCCTCTAATCGACATGGAGGCATAAAGTCAAAAGAGATATCTAAGAAAAAAACTACAAGACAAGTATGGGTTCTAAAATCCATCATTAAAGATATTCTCTCTAGATCATCAAAAAAAATGAGAAGCCTACAGCTATATGGATTCCAAAGTCTCTCTTGAAAGAGTTTGGTTTTGAGAAAAAAGTAAAGTTTACATTCAAGCTTCCAAAGACTTCCACTTCATCTTCTTTCAAAAATATTCTTCCATTCAATGCACCTAAACCACAACCTCTTCTATCCATTCACCATATTCCTTCACGTATTCCTTCATTCACATTTCCTCCATCCTCTCGCCACCCTTCAAGGTGTGTGTTGATGTTGATCTTGTCTTCCTTTCCATCTACCCTTTCACAATCCTTCCATTCATTATCCTTCTACCTTCTATCATTTTTCCTCATTTGCCTATTCCTCCTATCTTCCAACTTCACTCGCCTTACATAAAACCTTATCCTCCATTTTTATCTTCCATCTCCCTTTCCCTATTAGCATCTTTGAGCATATCATTTTGAATTCTTGGAATATCATGGTTTATCCTTTCAAGGAGCATTATCTAAAAATATTTCCTTCTTCCAAAAATAAAAAATAAAAAATAAAAAAATGAAAACTTTTTTTGAAAATGTACCTTGGTGAAAATCTGAAAATAGGTGCCTTGGTAGAAAAAGTAAAGAGAAATAAATTCATCCTATGGTAAAAACCACTCCCTTGTGGTGCTTTGGATAAGTACCATGATGAAAACCTAGCAATCAAGCATCATGCATAGTTCTTCTACATATTTCATCCATTCCATCTTCTCTCTTTCATCTTGACAAAGTTGATCTATACACAAACATTTGGCTATCTTATGAGCTATCTTATGATGATCTTTCTTTCATTCCATTCATGTTTAGCCTTCATATTTATTTTCCTCCATTCATTCTAGCCTTTCGCTATCCTTTTCCCCTTTGGTCTTGATCTAATAATAAAAAAAGAGTAAAACATGATGCTATGAAGCCTCTTGACATGTCTACTCCTTTGAACTACATCCTATCCTTCTTTGGCATTACGCTTTTGTGATTTATCCTATGCTGGCCTTTTATTGTTTGTCCAAATGCGCTTTACATGACAATTTTTCCCTAGCTTGGGTATTTTTGAGGAGTTTGCCCTTGAGAATTTCTCCCCTTCATTCTCCTTCATTCTCTTGTCTTCCATCTCTTCCACCAACTTGCTAATCCCTCTTGTTCTCAACCTTGCTAGACATTGGGATTGCATGATATGATCTTGCTTGGGAGTTTGCAATGGAAAAAGATGCTATCAGGTATAACAAGTATCAGAACAAGTATCAGAACACCTACTGGGGGTACACCTTTCACTTTAGTTTATGGGTTTGAAGTGGTATTGCCTATTGAGGTTGAAATCCCATCACTAAGAATTAGAATGCATGGTCTAGTAACTGACGATGACTAAAGAGTGTCTAGGTTGCAAGAAATGAACTACTAGATGAGCACAGAAAAGCAATGTATGATCATCTCAGAGTATATCAAAAGAGAATGTCTAGAGGCTACAACAAGAAAGTCAGACACAGAGAATTTCAGGTTGGTGATTTAGTCTTGAGAGAGAATCCTAAAAATCAATCATATCAAGAATGCAAGGGGAAGTTTGAACCCAACTGGATGGGTCCCTTTGTAATCATTGCTACTTTTGGCTCTGGTGCCTATCAACTCTCAATGATTGAAGGAGAACAGCTCCAAGAGCTAATCAACATTCTCCATCTAAAGAAATTATATGCCTAAGGCATTCAGTCTATGGTAAAATATCCTGAAAAAATCATAAAAATTGGAAAAAGTTCTGAAAAAATGAATATCTTGGTGAAAACCTAGCAATGGGCACCTTGATGATTCACAAAAAAAGTAAAAAAAAATCAAAAGTACAAAAAAATCAAAAAATATCAAAAGTACCAAAAAAAAAGAGAAAAAGAAAAAGTGCCTTGGTGAAAACCTGGAAATAGGTGCCTTGGTAGCAAAAATAGAATCTCTGCCAAGATGGTGAAAACCCAGCAAACAGGTGCCACTTGTTTCAAAATGCTCCAACTATCAGTGCAATCTTGGTCTTTCCCAACTTTCGGTCTTGCTTTAGTTTGTACATATCTCCCAATTTGTTTTCAATAAGTCAGTCTGTACACCAATCAGCTCAAGCGTCTGTATCCTATCAATGCTTAAAACTTGGGGGCAATCAATGTCATATCCTATGGTCTCCCATGTATTTGAGACATGTCATATCTAGTTAGAGTCCTTTGAAGTTTCATTTGAGTCAGTCAGTCAGTCTCATCTCCAGAAAGGATTTTGCATCTACAAAAACACAATCAAACTGAAAACTGAAAACAATCTATACTTTTTACATGCTTTTATCTCCTTGTATGCTTACTGATTCGCATTGAGATTTTTTCATATTGTGTCCCTTTGAACTCTTTGATGATGTCCTTTACAGGATTTAGAGAGTGACGACTGGGGGCATAATCTTTTCTTTGTCTTCTACCTATATGTGAAAATCCAACAACTTTGAAAATTCTGGATTGAAATGGTGTCCGACTGTAAGAGCCTCTATCTTAAATTGGATGGCCATGCGTACCTCGACTATTGATACCCAAAAAATTCAAGGAAGTTTGATCTAACTATTGTCTTTTTGAGTGAGTTCTTTCTCCTATTGTGAAACACGATCTTACCTAAGGATGTGAATGATAAAGGGTCACTACGGGTAATTCACACTGGACTTAGAATGATCTCTTGACTATTTGATGTGTTTGAATACAAGGTGTATTCAGGTCATCACGATGTTTATCTTCTGATGCTTATACAAATTGCTATATCAAAATGGACATGATATTCAGGTCATCCTGGCGTTTGTGCCTTGGTGCTTATATCTAATCTAACATTCCAAAAATAAAATCAATATTCATATATCCATGGTTTCATAATCAGTGGGTGTTGTATTGATTCCTCTGCAAACAAATTGATATTCATATGTCTATAGTTTCATAACTAGTGGGCATTGTATTGATTTATCCGGTTACCTAAAAATTTAATGATGAGAATGACTGACACATGATCAGTGACTAGGTCCTAGGTCTTAGGTTGCATTTCATTCCGCATGTCTCTTTGCATTTTGCATGATTGCATGATCTCACAATGGTGAAATGAACTTCAATGCTTAAACAATTCTTCAAATTGCATCTTCAAATCTAATAAGAGTTGAATCTCACATGAAGGTTCCTCCAACAAAACAACAAGTAGAATCCTTTTTCAGGATCAAAATCAAAATCTGAGATCATTCATATTATTAACTACTTGCATAATCGACCTTCAATCATCACAGAAATGCAGTATTCAACTTAACTGATTATCTTACATCAAACTATCAAAATTTCAACTTGGTCACCCATGGTCAACTCATGGTTCGACCTAGTCAAACTCAATCTTCTGGACCTCCAAATGATGCAGAATGCATTCTTGAACATGTTTAACCACTTCTGAAATCAATTAACATGCTTCTAAACTATCAACACTAAGTTTTCTTGTAAGATTTCAATTTTAATCCCAAAGGGGGCATGGTATTGCATATCATTCAAAGTCTGTAATTAAATTTTGGGATCATATCTTTCCTCAGTAATCAAGACAACAACCATGTCTAGTTGTTGATTCATCAAAAGACCTCATCGCTCGGGGCAAATCAATCATCACTCAGGGCATATCAGATTCATCAAGATCCATATCAATCTGGTATTCTCTTAATCTTGTAAATTATATCAGTTTTTGCAACTATCGGTTCATCAATGTTATTTCCTTGGTTCTTCAAAAACTGAAGGGTTCAGATGTGATACCAATGTGATTCAATATAAGGACAATCGGGTCTGGAATTGATCACTCACTTATTTGCAATCATAAGGTTCGAAATCAGGTGTTTTGACACTTTTTCACAATCATCGGTTCATTTAATGTTATAGTTAACATTATCTTTGGTCATTCAGGACCTATTATCTTCATATCAAATCTTTCAATCAATTTTTGTCTCATATCAATATCAATTTCAATCAATTTCAAACATCATACACATACTGTCTTTGAAACACTGTGCTTTGCACAATAATTCAAAGAGGGGCAAAATGTAATACCCCAAAAATGGGCTATAGGTTCATTAACCTCCTACATCTTCAAATCGAATGAAATTGACATCAAAGTCCTAACCTAAGGCACATCAGCACATTATCAAATTTAATTGATTATCCTAAATTTTGCATCGGGGAATATTCTTAAAAATATTCCTAATTTATCATAATTATCTTTAATTTAATAATTATTTGGTGATAATTCCTATTTATCCTAAAGTTGATTAATTGAATATGATGAATATTTAATTAATTAAGTTTAATTCTATACTGATAATGTGGTGCGAGATATGAAGAAAATACGAATTCAGTGAAAGTCTTTTCTGCAGCAGCAACAGATTAGAAAAGGGCTCCTTTTCCATCAGAAAGAGGAGGCAAGGAAGCAGGGCGTCTTGCTTCCATTTTCTTCCCCCGAGGCTGGCTTTCATGCGAACACTAGCTCAGAACATAGAGATGCCAAGGTTTTTACTGGTTATTGTTTCAATTGCTTGTTATATGGGCACAAAATGTTGGAATGTAGGGAACCAGACCAAAGATCGTATCAATCAAATTATAAACACTTAAAGGGTTTCATTGCTAAGAAGAAGGAGAAAAGCATGGCTGAATCTTCTCTAAAAGAAAGAGGGATTGAAGAAAAGTACTTTAGTTCCTTAGTAGAGGCTTCGACTGGCTTTAAGAAATTAGGGCAGAACAATGAACCTACATTTAACATTTTTACAGTTCAATCTCTGGATAGGCAGCTTGATATGTTTGCAAAAACCAAGTATGCATTAAGGGCCAAGCTTAGCAGCGGGTACGCAAGTATTCATGAATCTAGAATTAATTCAGATCATAATGCCAATATACCCCAGTCAGGTTCAGGGGAAGGAAAAGTTACAGCACAGGCTACCTCAGGGTGCTTCATAGATCAAAATTGGGCATGGCATTCGGTTAAAAGGAAGAATAAGGTTAGGGTTTCTACTTCGGCTCACATTGATAATAGTTTACCATTAAGGAATGTGTTTGATTTACTAAGTAAGAAGGAAAACTTACCTGGCATTTACTTGCCCCCGCATAAAAGGAAAGGAGTTATGATAGGTAAGGAAATTAATAGGGCGCCAACACATCAGAGCAAGAAAGATGTGTTAGCACAGCCTAAGCAAAGGAAACCCTACCCTATTATAGCCAAAAATCCTTCCTTCTCTACCGGGGATTGGAGGAACATTGCAACTACCAAAATCTATAGCCCTCCGCATTGCAAAAGATTAGCAAGGCTCGCTCTGTCTGATTGTAAGCAACACGGGCAATACTTTGTTCTGCAAAATAATAATCACCAGAATATCACATATACACCTCCCCATAGGCGTGGTAAGGATCTGAATAAAGGCATCTCAAAGGTTGGTATGCACTATGATAATCTCATCCTAGATAGTGATGCTATTGTCTAAAAGCAGAAATACCTTGCAAACACAGGCTTAATTTGCATATGGAAAGGTACAGGGGTTCCTATCAATGTCTTAGTCATAGAGCTGACATCACTACTTCTCAGAGAGGTAAGTATTTCTCGACTCATGGAAAATTTCATGTATATTGATTGCAAGAATATAGATATTAAAAATAGCATTAAAAGAAAAAAGTGTCTTAAATTTAGAAGTATTCAATCCCATGTATTTGAAGAATTTTAAAGTTGAAAAAGCTGTAACCATTAAGAATGTACTATTGGAATTGTCTAGTCAGGATATTTTCTGCAATATAGGAAATAAGATTGGTAGTTTTATTAGAATGGCTGAAACAACAAACATGCATGTAGATCAGATAATCATTGTAGAATTGGATTACCACCAAAAATATATCTCTCCTATACAATTAAGTTTCAATTCTAACTCTATTATTGTTAACCCAATTATCTTAGAAGATTATATGGAAATTAACAAAGCCACCAATATAGAACAAGCAAGCACTAATCCATTAAATTGGTTTAGCAATGATTATGAAATCCACTTCTGTAAGGGCAAGGGAGGTTTCAATATAAAGGGACCTAAAGAATATAATGTAGATAGACCTATATCTCAATTTGAGCCTAGAACTTTAGGGGAAGATCAGGTCAAGTTGATAAACAACCTTCCATAGGAGATTAAGGATACAAGAATTTGCCCCTTAGAAGGAGAGGAAAAGGCAATAGTTTCCCCCTCTCTTCATAAAGCAATGCAGAAGGAGGACAATAGAAATCTAGTTCTTAATTTGGAAATGGGGGACTTAGCTGATAATAGTATGCCCAACCCAAATGTGGAGGGTATTCTATTTTTGGAAACAAAATAGATAGAGATAGAAAGCAAGACTGTCAAAGATGATACAGATTTATTAGCAGATCAATCGGTGTACCCAGAGGGCTCATCCACAACAACAGATAAGGATCCTGAAGAAAAATGTAATGAGGAAGTAGACCAAATTATAAAGTGCCTAGGAGAATCTCTTGTAGAGGATCTTATGAAAATGTTCATGGATGAAATTTTTGATCTGGAGGAACTAAATTACCAGAGAGAAACATTAATTAGATATATCAGCAATGCAACTTTAGTTTAGGTAGAGAAGGAGAATAATGAAACAATACAACTATTAAAAACCCTTGATCAAAGTGGTGATAGGCTCCTAGGAGACTATGAAATAAATGCAAAGGATAAAGGTGAAGATAGACAGAGTCCAAAAAAGGACCCTATTTCTATTCAAAATGAAGGCTCAAGAAATGAGGGAACCAATAAAGAGGTTCCCTGTTGCAATATAAATGATACCAAATCACTGCACAAGGGGAAGGAACTAGAAACAACAATCCCGATAGAAATAGAATCCCTTAATGTGATAATACCAAAGAATCCAGATGAGGTAATTGAGATCTATGGTAAAGAGATTATAGATAACAATGACATCAATATACAAATGAAACCAGAACAAGTGAGTGCAGGGCAGCAGGACAAGATCATCAGTATAGCGGGAAACATATCAATGGTTAAAGATTCCATAGAAGGCCTCTTTGGCATAACTAATGAAAATAGACATTTGGGAATAAAAATGAATAGAGGATGCCTTAGTACATCAAATATTAACAGAATCAAAAAGAAAAGAGGGAGAAAATCAACTGTTGAACTCAGAACCATAGATGAAAATTCAGGTAATCAAAAGAAATTAGCTAATACTCTGAACACAGGGAAGGGGAAGTGCCTTCCCCAAGAAAAATGAAAGTCACTACATGGAATAGTAGGGGACTAAATGCCCCTAATAAGCAGAGATTAATTAAAAGATACCTTAAAAATTTTGACTCCGAAATTATTTTATTACAGGAAACTAAACTTAATAAAGTAGGAAGCTCCAAGTTCAGCAAAAAATTAGGCATATGGAAAGCAGAGTACGCGACCTCAATAGGTACTTCCAAAGGGTTAGCAGTATTATGGGATCCTAGGAAGTTAGTAGCCACACCTTTATCCCATAATAGTAACTGGTTGGCTCTAGAAATTAAAAGTCTAAAGTCTAATTTAAAATTCAACTTAATTAACGTATATGGCCCCATACCTAGTGAGGATAAGAGGAGAGTCTGGTAGGAAATCCACCTCTTTTTATCCGTAAATTTAGATT
The DNA here is from genome assembly GCA_027943335.1 of Chamaecyparis obtusa. Lineage (NCBI taxonomy): Eukaryota > Viridiplantae > Streptophyta > Pinopsida > Cupressales > Cupressaceae > Chamaecyparis > Chamaecyparis obtusa. The sequence goes on from BSBK01001193.1 coordinate 86,727, forward strand.
CCCTCTTCTTTATTGGAGGGGATTTCAATGCTATTTTAGATACACAAGAGAAATATGGGGGTTCTCAATATATATCACAAGCTCATAAGGATTTCAGTAAATGGGCATCAGACAATAATCTAATTAGCATAAACACAAACAATGGCATTTACACTTGGAACAATAGAAGAGCAAGTTTTAGCCATATAGTAGAAAAATTAGATAGATTCTTCGTTAAGATGAATGATAGAATCTGTAACTTATTGTATAGTGCGGAGATTCTGCCAGAGGCAGGATCAGATCATTTTTTGGTTAGGTTCACTATTATAGAGGATTCCAAACCAGCTAGAAGTCCTTACAAATTCGAGTTTATGTGGTTCCAAAACCCAGAGTTTATAAATCTCTTGGAGGAATGGTGGAAACAAATTTCAATAAAAGGATCTAAAATGTATTGTTTAACAACAAAATTAAAAATTATTAAACATAAAGCATTAGAATGGAATAAGAACAATTTTAATAATATCTTCGAAGAAAAGGATCAGTTGGAGCAAGAAATAGCTGACCTCAACAATTTAGTTATAGAACAAGGTATGGATGAACTAAGCTATCATAGAGAAAAGGAATTAATGGCTAAGTACAATGATATTCTTCTTAAAGAAGAAATTTTTTGGAGACAAAAATCTAGGGAGTCTTGGTTAAAAGAAGGAGACATCAATACAAATTTTTTTCATAACACCACTAAGTGCAATAGAAGCATCAACAAAATAGCTAAAATTAAGTCCAATGATGGGCTTATAAATGAGGACCCTAAGAAGATATCAAGTGTGATTATGAACTGCTATCATACCCTTCTCAATGGTGCAGAAGCATATGACCTTTCAGCACAAAATGAAATGCTTAAGGCCATTCCTAAACTGATTATAGAGCTCGATAATAAAATGTTAAATAATAAGTTATCCCTCGAAGAAGTCAGAGTGGCAGTATTCTAACTTCACCTGAATAAAGCATCGGGTCTGGATGGTTTTCAAGTAGGTTTTTTCCAAAAGTGTTGGCATTTTATTGGGGAAGAGGTATGGCAAGCAGTGGAAGCTACCAGGAACGCGAGGTCCCTACTAAGTGAAATCAATAACACCTTTTTTTCTTTAATCCCAAAGAAAAATGAAAGTGTGGATCCTGGGGATTTCAGGCCAATATCCCTCTATAAAACAATATACACGATCCTCTCTAAATGCTTAGCAAATAGACTTAAAACACTATTGCCCAATATAATTTCTGAAGAACAGACAGGTTTTGTAGCAAATAGATTGATCCTAGATGAATAATTATAGCACAAGAATTAGTCCATACTACTCAAATGACAAAGGTACCAAGTATGTTTATGAAAATAGACATTCAAAAAGCATATGACAAAGTATAATGGAGATTCCTTTGCAAATGCATGGAAGCTTTCAGTTTCTCTAAGCAATGGGTCAATCTTATTTTTAATTGTATTTCAACCCCTAAGATATCAGTTCTAATTAATGGCACTCCAAAAGGCTTCTTTAGTATCTCGAGAGGCATTAGGCAAGGGGACCCAATGTCCCCCTTTCTATATGTAATCATGGCAGAAGCTTTGGGAAGATCTATAACAAAGAGACATTTGGAAGGAAAGATCTCAGGTCTACAGGTCGCTAAAAACATTTCAAATATCACACACCAACAGTTTGCAGATGATACGATTCTACCTGGTCAAGCTAACTATCAAGAAGCTAAAGCATTTAAAGATATCCTAACTATTTACATGAAAGCCTCAGGGCAACGGGTTAACCCCACTAAATCAGAAATTTTCTTCATTAATACCTCACCGAGAGTAGAAAGAGAGATTTGTAAGTTGATGGGTTATAAAATTGGCAAGTTTCCGTGTAAGTATTTGGGCATTGACCTGGATAAAGGTCTCCTATCTTCCAAACTCTGGCAACAAGTGATTACCAAAGTCCAAAATAAGAAGAGCTCATGGAAAGGAAGATGGCTAACAAAGGCAGGAAGGACAACTATGATCAAGTCGGTCCTTTCAACCATACCCACATACCAGATGTCAATTCTCCCTTTACCAATAAATATTAAAAAGAACCTAGATAAAATGTTTAGAGAATTTTATTGGCAAGGCCCATCAGAAGACAAAAAACTTGCCCTAATAAAATGGGATACCTTATATAAACCTATTTCTAAGGGAGGCCTCGGCATTAAAAACCTTCTATGGAAAAACCAAGCCCTGGGAGCTAAACTTATATGGAGAATGTATAACGAACCTAGATGTAAATGGGTGTCGATATTATTACAGAAATACATTCTCGATGTGAATCCCATCAACATCTTCAGGTCCTCCACACATGTCAAAGGATCCAGGATATGGAATTTCATCAAAGAATGCAAAAGAATTATTAATAACTATTTATCGTGGGATGTAGGTGTAGGGGATCAAGTTCTTTTTTGGGAGGATTCGTGGGCAGGTCTCACTCCCCTTAGCAATTTGGGTTTTTCCATGGAGTTTATGGAAGAATGTAAAAGAGTCAAAGGCATCTTTCTCAAGGATTATATATGTAAGAAAGAGAGTAATAAATGGAGCAATTTAGAAGAAATTGACTCTGTATGGCAGGAGAAGTAGAAATTTACGTCAATAATGGAAAACAGAGAAGTTGTACTTAAAAATAGATTAGACAGACTAATTTGGGCAAGATCAAAGAATGGTAACTATTCTATAAAGGAGGGCTACAATACCATTATCCGAGAATAGAAGATGGACGATATAGATATCCCTCTGAACCTTTGCTGGAATAAATTTGGCCTCCCAAAAGTGGGTATGTTTCTATGGGCTGCCTTGCAAAATAAAATTTTGACAGCAGACAGATTTAAGAAATTGGGTTTTGAAGGGTCGTCCAGATGCCCCATGTGTGAGAGTCAATTCGAGGATGTTAATCACATCCTCCTCAACTGCCCATATGCCCAAAACAACTGGAATTGGCTTCATCAATGTTTAGGCTGGAAGTCTGCTCTCCACATTGATCTATTAAGTAACCTTAAAGCAAGGCCATCACTTTATAAAGATAATCTATATAAGGATATATGGACCATCTCCCTGGCAATAGTTGCCTGGGAATTATGGAAAGAGAGAAATAGGAGGATTTTCACAGGTCAAAAATTACCATGGAATTCAATCACAAATAAAATAGAAGCATCAATAGTAATCTCAGAAACAAGCTAAGCTATGAAGAGGCATTCAAGAATTGGGATAACAAAATCAGAGCAAAATGGCCAAAATTAGATATTCCTCCCCTATATGGCAAAGGGGGACCCAAAGTGAAGGCTGACTGAGTTTCTTGCAAATGGATCCCTCCGAGAGAGGGATGGTATAAACTTAACTTTGACAGAGCTTCTAGAGGTAACCCCAGGGTAGTAGGTATTGGGGGGATTATTCGTAATTGGAAGTCAAAAGCCATCGCTAAGTTCTCCAGTCCCATAAATCCTTCCATGAATAACATGGCGGAATGCGTAGCGGCCTTAGAAGGTTTAAAATTGTGTAGGAAGATCAACTTATCCAAAGTAATTATCGAAGGAGATTCGCAAACTATCATCAATGCCATTCAAAATAAGAAAACTCCCAATTGGTCCCTTAACTCGAAAATAGAAGAGATTAACCAAGTTATCGAGGGGATCCCAAAGTATGAAATAAGACACACATATAGAGAGGGTAATACAGAGGCAGATAAGCTAGCCAATCTAGGAGCCAACGGAGTTACAATTATGGATCAATATATCTAATAATCTACATAGGCTTATATTCTAACAAACTTTTTGGTTTTAACACAGATGCATTAACATTCCACTTAATATGAATTTCTACTAAACAATAGGTTTGTAGTAGTTATAGGGGGATTAGTACAAATTATAGGAGGTCATTTAGCCCAAAGACATTAAATTTGGCTATAGGTAGATACTAGTATTAACGACCTTGCTTGAAGATCCCCAAGCAACTAAAAATTATTACCTGTAAAACTCAGCTAAGATAGGAGGATAGGGATGGGCCGGGGTATTAGAGTAAGGGATGTATCATCATCTCTTATACTCGTGAGCTCATCATGAACCGGCAGGGAATCAGAATTTAATCCTTTTTCTCCTTGTTATCATTTCAACTAGTGATTACTTATGGAATAATAGCCGAAGCTAGAAGCTTAGTACATTACTTGTATGTTTGCTTGGGGAAGTTATCATTATCATCATTAGCGGGATTCTACCAATGATAGCACTTAGAAGGGCTGGAAAAGATGGTTTAGTGTGTAGACCATAACCTTACAATACCCTACCTGAAAGTCACAAAAAATAGGTCGTACTGCATTTGAAAAAGTCAACGGTTACATAATCGCATGAGCCCGAAAGGCTTCATGCGATCATGTGACAAGCCTTTGAGATCTCACCCTGCTGCCACATAGCCACCCGGGCCCACTAGAACTTTTGAAACCTCTGTCCAAATGGATACATCACCATCCATGGACCCAATGCCAGAGTCAAAGTCCGTGCTGACTGCTAGAGGCTTGTCGCATGGTCACATGCGCTTGGGAAGCCACATGCGATCATGTGACAAGCATGAAATCTCACCACAGAAACTATTGTGAACTACCTTAACTGTGACCACTGATGGTTTGTCACATGGTCACATCAGAAGAACCCATGTGATCATGTGACCAACTATAAGATGTTAACCACTGATCACTGGCGGCTTATTGTTTGCTTGACTGCTGACTGGCCCCACGGTGAAGTTAGAAACTGGGACCCACCTGGTCGCGATAGCATGCTTAGGAATTATGCCACCTCACTCAAAAAATGTGGACCCACTGAGATTCTAATCCGACTGTTGTCGCATGATCTCATGGGCTTGAAAGATTCCATGAGATTATGCGACAGCTGTCGAATCTCCACTACTTTTACCTCAGTCCAATGGCTTTCAGAGGTTGCATTTATCCAAAAAGGTGGAATCAAATGTTGAATCCTATGCATTTACCTTAGTCCAAATGGATACATCACCATCCATGGACCCACCGTCGGAGTCATAGTCCCTGCTGACCGCTAAAGGCTTGTCGCATGGTCGCATGTGCTTGGGAAGCCGCATGCAATCATGCGACAAGCATGTAACTGCACCACCAAAATTGTTGTGAAATGCCTTTATTGTGACCGCTGATGGTTTTTTGCATGGTAGCATGGGCTCAGAAGAGCCCATGTGATCATGTGACCAACCATAAGATGTTAACCACTGACCACTGGCGGCTTGCTGTTTGCTTGACTGCTGACTGGCCCCATGATGACGTTAGCAACTGGAAACACCTGGTCACGATAGCGCGCTTAGGAAATATGCCACCTCACTCAAAAAGTGTGGACCCACTAAGATTCTAATCTGACCGTTATCGCATGATCTCATGGGCTTGAAAGATTCCATGAGATTATGCGACAGCCGTCGGATCTCCACTGCACTTGCACGGCTATGAGGAACTGGGACCCACCTGGTCGGAGTTGCGCACTTGAAGGTCAAAAACACAAAAGGTTTTCTAACTGGAGGTCAAAAATACAGAGAATTTTTGGACCAAAAGTCAAAAACATCCTGAGCCTTCAGAGAGAAGGTCGAAAACACACTAGGTTTTCAAGCCAAAAGGCAGAAAACACAGTGGGTTTTGACACTTGAGCATTTCTTGGAACAAACAGGAAGCGACCAAAAAGGGAATGATAAGGAAATTTTGGGCAACAGTACTTTCACAACAGTAGATTAAAGGGTGTCTCCATAATACATGGTTGACACTATTATACACTCTTAGAGAAAATACTTGGAATTGATAATCATGATTGGATTCCTTTTGACATGAAGGTATTCATAGCTAATTTGTTATCATTATATGGACTAAGTCATGTTAATTATGTTACTGTAAGGAGTTAATAAAATCCCTGAGGCGATGCCCTTGGGAATGGGGTCAATGGATACTTTTACTGTTTTGCTACACAGCTAGACATGGGTAAGAGTATATGAATATATGTATAGGTATATACATATATTCATATTCTTCTTAACAAACCTTGCTAAGTGCTATATTAATGATGTCCTCAGATAGGATAATGGTATGTACATATGCTTATATATATGCACATTATATATATGTATATATAAACGTATGTATATACCATCTTATCTTACTTTAAGCTAGCAAGGTCTTCTAAGCATTGTTTTTACTCAGGGAAGCATTTCGTGTTATAGTAGATGAGGCACAGTTAATGCATTTGAGAATACAGTACGAAACATAGTCACAATTGGTATTCCTATATTAAGTTAAAGGATCCTAAAGTCAGAGTTTATATTAGGTATATAGATATATATATACTAGTAATAGTATATATAGATATATATACTGATGCCTAAAGCTAAGATATAACGATTTGCAAGATCAGAATCAGGAAGTCTTCAATCCTGTTACCTTTTATAGTTTAATATATATAAATATAGATATGTTGATAACAGTATATCTATATTTATATACATTTGATCACCTCCAGAAAACAATCTAAAAGAGGAAATAATTCAGCTAGGAAATTTAAAATTAAGTTGAAACATTCAGCACAGGATACATGTATGATGAGAACTGGGGATGTATTGAGCAACAATTAAAGTTATTACTTGCTTTAATGGGCAACTTGCAATTGAATCTTTTCCTTAATTAAGAATGTAGTATCAAGAGACAGGGACATATGTTTTTATGGAATCTCCTGGGATCTAAGAATAGTGTTATGCTGTTATGAAGGACTTAATAATAAGTTTGAACTACCGACGTTGCAAAGCTGAACACTCATCGATCTAATGTATTTTCAAGTAATAGTAGAAACTGATGTTCTCCATGAAATGAATGTATAAATTGATTCCTTAAGTCTCCATGATCCTAATAGTGAAAATGGTGTACGATTTGATGTTGAAATGAGCCAGGCTGGGAATCCATGTGCACCAATCATAGAGCAGTCGCATGATCACATGGAATAAAATAATGCCTTGCGATCATGCGACAATGGAGTTCGGGCAGGTGAATGCGCTCTACTGGGACCCATGTATGCTATCAGCACAGATGTGATAATGAAAAGTTATAAGTCCGAGCCCGATGAGGATAGTATTAAATATTATTTCATGCGCTAATGATAAAGTAGTCACTTGATCGCTTGAATAAAATAACACTCTTGCGATCATGCGACAATGGAGGACTAGGTGGGACCTAAGTCAATGGACTTACCTATGGTGGAACAAAGAAAAGGATCCAACGGCCCTCGCATAATCACGATCCCTGTCAAATACTTTTGCGAACTTGTGAGATCTTTCCATGTGTAAAGGTGGGGCCGAGAAAAGTTGTCCGGAAGGAGGTTGCATAAGATTCTTGATCGACGGCTCCCGCTTTGCCATTATGGAAAGAAAGATGCTTAGCGGGATATTGACACATAGCCATGGGACCAAAAGAGTTGTAGATACTAAATCAACATTAGTCGCTTAGTCGCTATGGTGTGGAAGATGCTTTGCGACTAAGCGGGATCCTTCCATGTGTCCAGGTGGGGCTGAAAGAGTTTTTATGTGATATCAAATCAATGGTAGTCACTTAGTCACTATGGTGTGGAAGTTTCTTTGCGACTAAGCGGGATCCTTCCACATGTCCAGGTGGGGCCAAAAGAGTTTGTATGAGATATCAAATCAACGGTAGTCGCTTAGTCACTATGGGAAGGAAGATGCTTTGTGACTAAGTGGGATGTTGACATGTAGCTTGTGGGACCTGAGTCTTAAAGGAACTGTCGGAGATGATATAATCATGGCCATTCATTTCAAAAGCTACCAGATCAATGGCATAAGTTCAAATCTGAGAATTTTCCAACGGATGCCAAACTCAAATATAGAATCCTCTCAGATGTATTACTGCATATGTCGCATGATCGCAAGAATTAAAACAATATCATGCGATCATGCGATGACATAAACCGAGCAGATGAGAGAAGATAATGAATGATAAGGAGTCTGTACCAAATTATAAGGGGATTAAGGGACATTGTTGTGAAGTTATGAATGACTCAGTGATGAGTTATAATGGTCGAAAAATGGATTGATTTCTATTAAGATGATGAGCATATGGATGATTATTGTAAATTGAATGACATGTTTTATATACTTCAACTTAGCATGAAGACAAAAAGAAGAGTATGCAAATAGAGGAATCATCAAGCTACTGGAAGAAGTTGGCCAAGTGTCAAAGCAGTTTATGGTATATATAAATATATATATATAGGTGTTTGTATATATATATTTATATATAAATTCTAGCTTCCTCCTATGAGTATTTCAAAATGGCTTATATATAATAACTAACAGGGCTTCAGAGTATGTTTGGCTTAAGGTACTGGACGTTCTTCTCTTTCCTGTTACTTTTATATATAAGAGTCATAAATATAGGTATACTGATGACAGTATACATATATTAATATATAGAGCTTTGCAAATATATATTTATATATTGGATTAGCCTCGGTAGATCTCACAGATTTGGTAAGGGTATGAACACATGGTTATATATATAATCTACATATATATATAACCATATGTTGAAACTAATTATTTTTTGCCTTACAATTTGAGGAGCTTGGAAATCTTTGCAGCTTTTTCTGAATGATGTAAATATTAGAGGCCCATAATGAACTCTGCTATTATCTTCTTTCCGATAGTTAGCCAGGTATGACTTGAAATTAGTTAGAGCACTAGTATAGTAATGAGAAGTATATTTAGTTCTGATGTAAATATGCCTAAAATGTTAAGACTCTCGTGGCAGGAATTGTTAATCTTTAGCGGTAAGGATTTTTAATCACAAGAGTATTTGTTTCTAGTTTTTTTTTTTTTTTGATCAATAAACGACCGAAGCCTTGATTTTATTTATTTAAAATTTATCTTTTTACATTTTCCTTCGTTTGTGCGGGCACTGGTAGGAAAGAACGGGGAAGAAAACCTCCAGTCTGGCCCGGGACTTTAGTCCAGAAATAATATATCAAGTTTAGAGTTCCTACAAGCGTAGGATTACAAAGCTCCACTTGATGGAGTCGAAGAGGGCATTCCCTCTTTAATATAGATTAAAGGAGGCATACCTCCATGATGTGAACACAGAACTAATGAGCATTCCCATCTTGTGCCGTATATTTATTTATATTGAGATTACATGTACCTTGCTCTTATCTTTAGATCTAATGAGCCTTCCTTTAACTTTAACTATGCTTTTGAGAAATCATGTTATTTTCTCTCATCCTCGCTCTTCGAGTATTTGCCTTAGCTTTGATAAGTTCTCGAGCCTCCTTTTCTTTATTTTTGCCTTTTTGGTCTGTTATGGTTTTCCTGTATATCTGCAAAATAGATAGACACCATGCCACCTCTACTCTCCTAATTTACAGTTAATTAATCATTTTCATGATTCAATCCTCATTAAGCTAGTTCAGGTTAGGTATTGATGAAATAATGTAATTGCAAATCTTAATCCATGAGTTAGTCTACTAAATAAAACATTACCATCTAAGTCCATTTCTATTAGCAGTCATGCTATAAGCTTTATTTCATTATTATGAACATAAGAAATTTAAGAGCACTTTAGGAGCCTTTTAATTTGTCATAACATTTTTTGTTTTAAAGATTATCATTTTTGTGATTGATGAGACTTCATTGTAGGTTGGCATGTCCCTAATATATGATGATTGTTTTGACTAAATGAGATGTTAACTTCTTACATTCCCTATCTTGAGGTCTACTATGTAAGAGGGCAATATATATATGAGTGTGTGTTTGTGCATGTTTGTGTGTTTATTTTTGCATTTTTATATTATACTCACAAATGTTTCTATTCATATAGATTTATTTACATCTAATCTTGATTTCCTATTTTGAAATCATTTTTCTTCACCTTCCGAGTTCTTCTTTCAAACTCTCATGAATTTCTTCAATTTCTTGCCCGTCAGCTCCTAGGTTAGCTAACTTATTTGCGTCTATATTGCCCTCCCTATAAATGTGATTCACTATATAATCTCCTATAACTTCAAGAGATTCCATTATTTGTTCAATAGCACTATTTAGTTTCCAGTTCGGTGTTCTACCCTATCTTATTGCATTTATAATAATAGCTGAGTCTCCTTCAATCATAATTATTTTTAGCCTCCATTTTTTGCACCATGCCAGACCTAATCTTATAGCTTCCATTTCAGCTTCGTTATTTGTCTTAATTCCTATAGGTTTTGCTATCCTTCCTAATAACTTTCCTTCTGCATTATGTACACATATCCCTATTCCTGCCACCCTTGGGTTTCCCCTAGCTGCCCCATCAAAGTTCAACTTAATCCATCCTTGCTCCGGTGGTTTCCATTTACAATTCACCCTTGATAAGGATTTATTATCAATGCTAGATCCAATCCAGGGAGGAACTTTCAAGCCATACCACTTCTTTCTCTGGTAGTTGTCTTCTAGTGAGAATTCCATCATTGATTGTCCCAGCATATTTCTATTGTTTGTAATTTCTACTATATTTGCCTCTAATTTGTTCAAAAATCTCTCAATGTTCATCCTTTTATCTTGAAAAATCCTATGGTTCCTTTCCTTCCATAATTCCTAGATTAACAGAGATGGGATTATGTATCTCATTTTACTGTATAAATCCTCCTTACATGATCTTTGCCATGAAATAAAAACTTCTGTGATATCATGTTGAAGAGTAGTCTTCAGATCTGATTTCTCCAGAACCCAAAGCCAGCATTTATTGGCATACTCACAATTTAACAAAATATGATTTATCATCTCACTTTCTTTCTCACACAGGGCACACCTAGAAGGACCGTGGTACCCTATTTTTTCAAACCATTTAGTGGTGAGAATCCTTTTCTGTAAAGCAGCCCATGAGAATAAACTTGCCTTAGGAAGACAATTTCTATTCCAACATAGATCAATGGGAAGACTGGTGGATGGGTTATCTATCCTAGATATAACTTTGAAACCTTCTTTCGAATTGTATACACCACTCTTTGAGGCAGCCCATATGATTATGTCCTCCCCAGAGCGTGGATAGAAGTTTCATTCTTGTAGAGCCTTGTTAAGTTTATCTTGGAAATCAAGGGGAAGTCTGAATTCCTCTAGAGATTTCCATGCCTAGCTGCTCCCCTCAATATTATTGATTTGTGAAAAATAGTCTTTAACCCGCTCTCCCTTACTATGTTTGATTAGTTCAATTAGCTGATCGTTCCCAAGAATTTCATGAAGGGCCAGTTTTCCACCCCATGAGTCATCCCAGAATAGAGCCTTATTCCTACTTTTCACGTCCCAAGAAAGGGACTCTAATACTATATCTTTACATTCTTTTATGAAGTTCCATATGCGTGAACCCGTCGGATAATTATCAGAATGACAAACACTTTCCTCCTCTTCTCCTAGTAAGTATTTATATCTTAGTATTTTAACCCATTTTGCCTTTGGGTTTTTAGTCATTGTCCATACTAATTTCACCCCCAAGGCCTTGTTTTGAAGTGTAAGGTCTTTTATTCCCAAACCTCCTTCTTTTGGCTTACAAATCTTATTCCAAGCAATTAAAGCTAGTTTAGATTTCTCCTCCAACCCTTGCCAGAAAAAACTCCTTAACTTTCGAGCTATCTCCTTATTAATACCTACCGGGATTCTCATGCTCATCATCTGATAAATAGGAACTGCAGAGAGGACTGACCTGATCATAACAGTCCTTCCTGCATTTGATAACCATTTTCCTTTCCATTGATCTAGTTTCTTAGAGATATTTTGAATTGTACTTTCCCATAAGTGATTTGATTTGACCCCCTTATCCAGAGGTAAACCTAAATATTTACATGGGAAGAAACCTTCTTTGAAGTTTAGAATACGTTTAATCTCATTCTTTTGTCTCTCTTCAGTATTGATAAAAATAATTTCTGATTTTTTTCTCATTTATACATTGTCCAGAAGCGTTAGCATAAGTATTTAAAATTTCTTTGAAAGCTTGAGCTTCTTCTAAAAGTGCTTTTCCAAAAAGGAGATTATCATCGACATATTGTTGATGAGTAGTAGCCTCGACTCCCGAAGTAATCTTGATTCCTTTAACCTCATCCTCTCTCTGAAGTTTCTTGATACCTCTCCCCAAAGCTTCCACCATAATAATGTACAAAAAAGGAGATAACGGATCTCCTTGCCTCAAACCTTGAGAGCAGTTGAAAAATCCTTCGGGAGACCCATTCACAATAATTGAGAAGTGAGGGGTGGAGATGCATTCAAAAATCATATTGATCCATTGTTTTGAGAATCCAAAAGCTTCCATACATTTACAAAAAAATCTCCAGTCCACTTTATCATACGCCTTACTGATGTCTAACTTAATCAACATACTTGGATCCTTATTATTTGTTACTAAATGTATAGCCTCATGAGCAATAATCACTCCATCCAAAATTGACCTATTAGGGACAAATCCCGTTTGTTCCTTAGATATAATCAATGGAAGAAGTTGTTTCATTCTGCCTGCCAAAGCTTTTGAGAAGATTTTATACAAAGTGTTGCACAAGGAGATAGGTCTGAAATCGTTAAAGTTCTCTGCATTGACCTTTTTGGGAATAAGAGCAATGAATGTGTTATTTAGCTCTTTAAGAATATGTCCTGAGTTTCTCATTCCCTCTAGAGCATCAGTAATTTCCTTGCCCATAAATGACCAACACTTTTGAAAGAAAAAAGTTGGGAATCCATCAGGTCCAGGGGATTTATCCGGGTTCATTTCCTTTAGAACCTTGAGTATTTCATCTTCTGTAAATGTGGCATTTAGGAGGTTATTTTGATGTAGAGTTATTATACGAGGGATGTTTCTTACCAGCTTGGCCTGGTCCAACAAATCCACACTCCCTAAGTTATTTAGAGATTTTTCAAAGGAAGAGACTGCTAAATCTGCAATTTCTTTGGGATCCTCTATTGTATTACCATTGCTATCTTTGATTTTGGAAATCTTATTTATATTCCTTCTAGCTTTGACGCTATTGTGACAAAATTTGGTGTTTCAGTCCCCTTCCCTGAGCCATGTTTCTCTCGCTCTTTGCCCCCAGAAGGCACTAGTTTGTGAAAGAGAATCATAGTATTTACATAATAGTTCTTGCTCTATGTTATCACTGAAGTCTATTTTCCTTCTTCAGTAATCTCCTTATTCATATTTTCCAACTCTTTTTCTATAAGGTCTCTTTTCACAAATATATCCCCAATAGTGTTTTTACTCCATTGTGACAGATTTATTTTTATTAGTTTTAGTTTCCTTATGACTTTATATATCTTGGAGCCTTTGAACCTTGCCTCTGTCCACCATTTTTTAATTAGATTCAAACATTCCTCATTAAGTAACCACATTTTTTCAAATCTAAACGGGATTTTTTTAATTTCTGATTGGTTTCGAAATTACTAGTTCTATAGGAAAGTGGTCAGAACCAGCAATGGGTAGGACCTCATTAGTAAAATTAAAATCAAAATTCCTCAACTCCCCTATAAAAAAGAACCTATCCAATTTTTCTACTATTAACTCTGTGTCTTTATGTTTGTTAGTCCAGGTGTATTTCCCTCGGTCTGATTCAATTTTTGTCGCCTCTATAATGTTTATCCATTCCTGGAATTCTAAAGTTGTTTTTGATATGTGTTTCATCCCACCCTGTTTATCTCCCAAGGATAGGATAGCATTAAAATCTCCTCCTAGTATAAATGTTTCTTTCGGGAATTTCTCTATATAATCCTTAACCTCCTGCCATACAATTCTCTTTTCATGTAAGAATTTTGGAGCATACATGTTTATTAGATTAAATTTTAAATCTGATTTTAAACTTTTGATTTGACCTCCCATCCAATTTTTATGTTTTTCATGAATATTGAAAACTATTTCTCTTGGATCCCAAATAAAAGTAATCCCAACCGAAGTGCCTTCTGCCTCGCAACCTATTAATTCTCTAATCCCTATACTCTTTTTTAAATTCTCATATCCTTCATTAGAAAGTTTAGTTTCTTGTATCATAGCCATATTTGGTTTAATTTTCGCTAATTGCCTTATTACAAGGCTTCGTTTGTTAGGGGCATTTAAACCCCTAACATTCCAACTAATGATCTTCATGAGGACTCGAGAAGAATCTTCCCCTTCCCAGAGTATAGAATATCGGTAATTTTAACCTGACCTGGCGCCATTATATTTGTTTCTAGTATTATATTGTCAATAATAAAAGTATTTAACTACAGGCTTCATACTCAATATCAAATATTCTTAGATAGGTTATGTAGCAGAGATGTAGAATTTTTATCTTGATGCAGGTTAACCTTGGTCTCGAAGGAATTTTATCTTGTTTTTTTTCAGGAAGGACTATCATTCAGATGTTCAACACATATACTTGACATAGTAGGAGGATCAGAAACTCTGCTTCAATTGTACAAATGATGTAATCCTTGTCTAATTGCCATTCTATGTATAATTCATAATTTTAAAAAAGCAATCTAGAATTTTTTCGGGACGTGGGTATGCCTACGTAAATTATGTACAAATCTCGATAGTTATCAAGCCGTGGGTATGCCTACGGAAAATATGTATTTTAACAAATCTCGACAATTGTCGAGTCATGGGTATGCCCATGTAAATTTTTGTATAAGGTCAGGACCTATGGTCCTGGGCAAGGCTGGAGGTTTTCTCAGCCCTGCTCTTTCCTACCAGTGCCTGCAGTGAGCGGGGTCACATTGTAATATAATTATTTATATTAATAAAAATGTCTAGGGCTTCGACCTTTTACCGATCAAAAAAAATAAAAAATTAAGTTTAATTCTGCCACTTAATTATTTAATTGAATTTAATTATATTTATTCCTAATTATTATTATTTAAATTTGACAATAAATCAAAATTCCTATCATTAATTGATTAAATTATTATTTAATTAATTAAAGCAAGTTGTCATATTTATTGATATTATTTTTGAATAAAGTTTGATTAAAATAATTGATTAACCCACAAATCAGTTATTTTTAAATTTAAAATAAGTTAAGTTGAAGATAAATCACTTTATTTAATTAATTAATTCATATTAAATTATGCACAATCAAAAAAGAAGTCAACTAGAAATCCACAATCAAGTTTAAATTTAAACTCAACATTCAATTGTGAGTTGAAAATTGAACTAAACTCTATTTGGAGTTAAAAAGTTGTTTTTGCACGATTTTGCATGTTTTTATGGATTAATTAATATTTAATTCTTGTTGACTCAAAAATCAACCTGAGTTCATCAAGATTGATTTATGGCTTTTCCCATGCACCTCCAAAGCCTTGGATTTCTATAAAATCAAGGCTCGGCTCTTCACAAATCATCCACAGAATCCACCGAATTTGCATACTTACTTTGGCGAATTGACATCAGAGGAATCATCAAGCTTCTTGCGAATCAACATTTTGTGAGATCAATCTTGTTTTCAATTCATTATAGTTTCATATTTCATATCATTGTTAGCTTAATTTGCATATCATAGATCAATTTCATCTAGCTTAGAACTCATATCAAATTTTTCATCATAATTGCATAGAAAATACAAAAATATAGATTAATTTGTATTCATTTCATATCTAGATTTTGCATTCAAATCCTTCGTTTAGGTGTCATCAAGGTCACTGATCTTGGTCCAATCTGAGAATACATACTTGCATCTACTAGAAGGTAGTAAATCGCCTGGTTAGTTTAGTTTTTCATTTATTGCACGATTTCAATTTCAGCTAACCTCTAATGTTTTACTAAAGTGTTGTGTCTATAGAATAGGTACAAAATTCACACACACACATAGGCTTGTGCTTGAAGTTCCTCTAACAATTCCAATTGTTGAAGTCGGGAAACCCTATAATCCTCATCCATTATTAATCCTTGCAATGATACTGTTAGGGATGGGATTTCAACCTCCAAAGGTAAAATAGCTTCGGCTCCATAAACCAATGAATATGGTGTAGCTCCTGTAGGTGTTCGGATACTAGTTATATAAGCCCACAAACCCGGGTTGATTTGTACATGCCAATCTCTTCTTGATTTGTTCACCGATCTCTTCAAGATTTTAAGGATATTCTTATCACTAGCCTCAACTTTTCCATTTCCTTGTGGATAGTAAATGGAAGAAGAGTGATGGGTAATATGAAAAGTATCACAAAGCTCATCCACATCTTTGTTCTTAAATTATTTTCCATTGTCGGTAATTATGGCATGAGGAATACCATATCTACAAATGATGTGATTAAGGATGAACATAGAGATTTGTTTTCCTGTAGCACTGATCAAAGGAACGGCCTCTACCCATTTAGTGAAGTATTCCATAGCCATGATAATTTATTTGTGCCCATTAGATGAAGGTGGATAAATCACGCCAATCAAGTCAAACCCCCATTGATAAAATGGCCAAGGTGTAACAAAAGGATGTAGTTCTTGAGCCAGTACATGTATCATATCACCATGATATTGATATTTTGTGCATATCTTAACAAAGTGACAAGCATCCTTTTCTAAGGTTTTCCAAAAATACCCCATGTGAAGGATCTTCTTAGCTTAGTTTAACCCGCTTGAATGTGACCCTCAAATGCCCTCGTGGTCCTCGCGTAAAGCTACCTTAGACTCTTCTTCCTCTAGACATCTAAGCAAAGTTCTGTCAAGACCCTTACGATACAATGTGTCGAAAAGGATAGTATAACGAGCCGATTGTCTGATGAAGTGTCATTTTTGGGCTCAGGATTGGTTTAAGGGTAATACTTGGTCTTTAAGGTATGTGTAAATAGAACCATACCAAGGTGAGTCATGTCCATTAAGTAAAGCAATAATTTGGGTATCAGGAAGGTCAAATGCCAGTTTTTCCAAATCCTCCACCAAGAATTTGTACCTTTCATTTTGATCAGGCTTTTGGAGTAATGAAGCCAAGGTAGCCATTGCATCGAAAACTCTATTCTTCTCTCTGGGAATTTGCTCAAAAGTTATTAACACAAAGTATTTTTTCCAAGCACCAATCATTGTCTTGTAAGGCATTAACTTTTCATCTTTTGTGTTGTACTCATCATTGACTTGATTGATCACTAATTGAGAATCACCATACACTTATAGCTCGGTAATATTCCATTCTAAAGCCATCTTGATACCAATGGATAAAGCTTCATACTTGGCTATGTTGTTGGTATATGGGAATAAAAGCTTGTATGATTTAGGAATAGTATACCCTTGAGGGGTAATCAACAATATGCCGGCTCCAGAACCTCCTTGTGTGTATGATCCATCAAAGTACAATTTCCATGTCTTAGCTTCTATATGGACAATTGCTACATTAGGAAACTCCACTTGTATTGGATGTGTAGAAACCAATGGATTTTCAGCTAAGTGATCTGCTATCACTTGTCCTTTAATGGCCTTTCTATCCACATATTCAATATCAAACTCACTTAACACCATGACCCATTTTGCTATTCTTCTCGTTAAGGCAATTTTGCTAAGCAAGTATTTCAAAGGGTCAATATTTGCAATGAGCTTCACTTTGTGCATCAACATGTAGTGTCTCAATTTTTGAGAAGCAAAGACAATAGCTAGGCATGCTCTTTCCATGAAGGTTTAGTTTAATTCATACTTAATCAATGTTCGGCTCAAATAATAAATAGCTCTCTTTTCCTTGATCATCTTCTTATGCCAAAAGAACTCCTAAAGACCTCTTGGTTGCTGATATATACAAAAGAAATGGTTTTCCTTTGATAGGAGGCATTAAAATTGGTGGATTGATTAAGTCTTCAACAAAGTAAAGGCCTTGTCACATTCTTCATCCCATGTAAAAATGGTGTCTTTGTGGAGCAATCTAGTGAATGAGTGACACTTTTCAGCTAGTTGAGAAATGAATCTCCTTATTGATTGAATTTTTCCTTGAAGAGACCTCATTTGGCTAATGTTTCTAGGAATTTCCATGTCCATGATTGCTTGAACCTTTTTGGGATCCACTTCAATTCCTTTTACCGAAACTATGTAACCTAATAATTTGCCGGATTGAACACCAAAGGCACACTTTTTTGGAGTAAATATCTTCTTTTAGAATTTTTAAATGATCCTCTCTTTGATGTGACTTAGCCAATATATCATCTACATAATCTTCTAAGAAGGTGTGCATCGTATCATGAAAAATGGTAGTCATTGCCCTTTGGTAAGTAGCTCCGACATTTTTGAGGCCGAAAGGCATTACATTCCAACAAAAAGTTCCCCAAGGGCATGTGAATGCTTTCTTTTCTTGATCTTTGGGTGCAATCTTAATTTGGTTGTATCCACTAAAACCATCCATCAATGAAAACATGGAGTGACTAGTTGTTAAGTCCACTATTGCATCTATACTTGGAAGTGGAAAGTCATCTTTGGGACATGTAAGATTAAGATCTCTAAAGTCCATACATATGCAAATGGATTTGTCATGCTTGGTAACTAGTACAATATTTGATATCCATTCCGCATAAGCAATTGCTCTTATGAACCCCACTTTTAACAATTTTTCCAATTCTGCTTTAACTAGAAGAGCTATGTGTGGATGCATTTTCCTCAATTTCTACTTGACAGGTTTAACTCCTGGTTTGACATTCAAGTGATGCATGATGAATTTTGGATCTAATCCCAACATGTCAGCATAGGACCATGCAAAATTTACATGCTTTTCTTGGAAAAATTAGATGAAATCCTTTCTCTCTAAAAGTGTAAGTGAAGCTGCTAAATGTATGAATTTGGGTTCCAATTCAGTTCCAATATTGACTTTCTCTATTGGATCTATAAGAATTGGTGATATTTCTTCCTCATGTGCTGGTAAGGTATCCAACCTCTCTTCCTTAGGTGCCACAATTGGGTTTTCACCTTTGGAAACATCCTTTATTTTTACATTTCTTGGTTCTAGTATTGCCACATGGTGGTTTTCACCACTAGAACTCTTCAATTTTTTAATTTTTATCATTTTTTCTTTTGGATTAAGAGGTTGGGCCCCTACCTTTCTCATCATGTTTGGATTAAACTCATCGGTGGAAGAGGGCTTAACCGCATTTAGGTATTGTGTCATTGCTTGGTCATTGGGAAAGTAGAGTAAATCATTTGGTTCGGTTAAGTCCCAATCAATAAGCTCAAAATGTATTAAGGATAAAGATTCAATTGGCAAGTTGTCATTGGCTGGGTTTAAGGATATGACCTTGTTAGATGGTTCATACATTGTATCATTAAGGTCAATAACATGAGCTTTCTCAAGATGATCCATGGAAGAAGGATCAAAGTTTTCTTCACTTGAGTCCTCTAAGACTTCTATGGGAAAGAAGACATGCGGGTTAAACCTAACATTTGAATCACACCTCCATGAAGGTACCCAAGGTTCACCTACCCATGTATGATTAATGTGTGCTTTCCCTATGTTAGATTCTTGTGGATCGGGTTGCATGTATGTAGGAAGTATCTCCAGATCTTCACTATCTTGAGTTTGTTCTTTAGGAACATTAGTATAAGAATGCATTATGACAATCTCTTTGTCATGGAAAGAGTCTTCAGATAAAGAATCCCACTCATATTCTCTAGAATCATCACTATCAATATCAAACTCTACCATGTTCACTTGTTCATAGAAATCATACATAGGGCTAGAACTTTCTCCTTTGTGTTGATAACCTATTCCTAATTTTTCTTCCTTTGATCTCCAAGAAGGTTCAATAGGTTCAAGAAAACCTCTATTTCTCATACCTAAGGGTCCTCTTCCCTTATACCCCATTTTTTGCATAATTTCAAACCCCTTTCCATATTGGTCAGTTTGGATATTGATGTGTTGAATTCTTTCCATGGGGTTGTTTGAAGTATCACTTTTATCTTTGTAAAGCCATTGTAGAACCTCATTGTCTTCTTTCTCAAGTGCTAACTTGTCACTCTCTTTTACAAAATGAGATTTGTATTTGTGAGGAGGATGCGCCTTGGAAGGTTTTCCATGTGTTTTTGGGGAAGTAGGTAAATCAAATAGGGAAATAGAATATTCCCCTACTCCTTTAGAATTGATTCTACATTTTTTTTCGAACTTGTGCATCATCTCACTCATTTTTATATTGGTCTTCTTTGGCTTTGTCTCTCTCCCCTTTGGAAAGTTTAGAAAGTTCCACCTTTGGTGTGGATGTTGTACCTGAATTCTCATTTGAACTTGGACCCTCATAACTCACTTTTTCTTTTCCCTTAGCCAATGTAGTTGAGTTAGTTTGAATAGGGTTTGAGGTAGAGGTAACATTTGATGTTAACTTAGGATCATCACCTTTAGTTTCTTCAATGGTAGTATTTGGAACAATCCCTTCTCTATTATGAGGAATGAATAATTCATGAAGAGGCTTCAATGTGTTGCAATATTGAAAAGGATTTGACTCCCCTCCAATTGTGATTTCTTCTCCCATGAGTGGAAATTTGATACATTGATGGTATGTAGAAGGAACCGCTTGTATTTCATGTATCCATGGCCTCCCCAATAAGATGTTATAAGTTAACTTCATGTCTAGGACTTGACATATGATGTCCTTTTTTATGGGCCCAACTTGAATAGGTAAGACAATCATGTCTTTTGAAGACCTCTCCTCCTCATCATAAGCTTTAATGGTAATTTTCTTCTTAGGATCAATAGAAGACTCAGATAAACCTAAGGACTAAAAAGATTTAAAGTGAAAATATTAAGACCAACTCCTCCATCTATGAGAACTCCCTTAACCCTATGTCTTTGAATGAGTACTTCTATATGCAAAGGAAAATTTTGAGGATGAGTGATGGACATATCATCTTGCTCTAAAAATGAGAGACAATGTGGTGCAATGAGGTATCCCACCATGTTTTGAAATTTTTCTTCCTCCAAGTTAATAGGAACATTAGTCTCCACTAGGGCTTTTTCCAAGATCTCCTTGTGATTTGGAGATAATTTTAACAACTCCAAAATAGAAATTTGAGCCAGAGTCTTTTGTAATTGGTCCACCAAATTATATGGCTTTGTTGTTGTAGATGGTTGTTTAGCCAAAATACTTGATTATGTAGGACCAATAGGTTTAGGATCAACCCCTTGTAGGGTAATCCTTGAAGTTTTCCCCTAGTGATAGCATAAGATGTTTCCTTTTTGGGTTGTTCCTTGATTACATCAGCATTGACAACATGCTCATGTCTAGATAATGTGTTGATAGTGTTATCATAATGATGAGCAAAGTTGACATTATTATTGCCTTATTTCTTTGAATTGGAAGATTCACCCTTCTCATGATTATAGAAAGGTTGCTTAAAGGCCGTGTGATCTTCATTGTTTTGAGGCCCTTCTATCTTGATCACACCATTGTTAATCAAATCTTGTACCACTTTTTTCAAATAGAAGCAATCATTTGTTGTATGTCCTCTATTTCTATGGTATTCACAACGACTAGACTCACTCCACCAATTAGGCTTGTTTTGTGGCTCATATGGTTGAGCTCTAGGTAAATCAATAATCTTATTAGCAATGAGAGTTCTCAATGCATTCTCAAGGGGTTCACCCAAAGGTGTGAATTTCCTCTTGGGAGATGGTGCAAAGAACGGCTTAGGCTTGTTAGCCCCTTGATTGTTCCCAAAGTTGTTATTATTGGTATTATTGTTAAAAGGCACTTTGGGGGCTTGATTTGCATTATTCACTTGAGTAGGTGTTCTCGTGAGAGTAAAAGGAGTGACTTTAAAATTATTAGTGTCAACAACCCCATCATTGACCACACCTTTGTTGTTGTTCCTCAACCCAAATCAGTTATTGTTGTTAGGAGGATTCTTATTTTGATTGTTATTGTTGTTGGAGGTATTGTTGTTGTTATAATTCTTGTTATCCTTGTAAAGCTTTAGCTCTCCACTTTTAACCAATACCTCCTTCGTAGTCACTCTATTTTCAATAAGATCTTGAAAAGACCTAGGACATTGTAGCCTTAACCGATAATTCATTTCATTACTCAAGCTATTTATAAAGATGTCCATCTTTTCCTTTTCCAGTACACTTCGAGGGTATCTCAAATACTACTCTCCATCTTTGCAAGAAAAGTAGGAATCCTTCTCCCTCTCTTTGCCTGGTGTTGCATAAGGTAATCATTGTAACCTCATGTTCGATATTATATGAATAATACATTACAAATTTAGAAGCTAACTCTTCAAAAGTTCAAATGCCAGAAGATAATTTGGAAAACCATTCTATGGCCATGCCTCCCAAACTTCTAGGAAACAACCTCATTAAATAAGTAGTGGCATGCATGAACTCCAAGCTTAATGCACAAAATTCCCTTAAATGATCTTGGGGATCATATGCTCCTTCGTATTTTTCATACTTAGGAAAGACCACATTACTAGGGAATGGTATCATGATTAAACTCTTGTCAAATGGGAAAGGACGCAATGCCTCTATTGAAAAGGGTTTTCAAGCCCCACTTTGCTTCATTGTGTCCAATTGCATTTGGAATAATTTAAATTGCGTGTTCATGATATCAATCGGATTATCTTCAACCTCCTTTTTCTTAAGTTGATTGACATCGTAGTCATGAGGGAGTTTAAGACCTGCTCGGGCTAGGTCTAGAAAATACTTCTCCCTATCTCTTTTTAACACTTTTTCCATGAGCTTCATGAAGTATGGGATTTGTATGGCTTCATTAACCTTTTCATCGGTTTCTTCTTTAGCATTTGGATCACCATTTCCCCCATTGTTAGTGTTGTACAATCCTTGATTGTTAGGGTCTATTCCTCCTCCTCCATTGTTGTTATTTGACCCTAGATTGTTTGGGTCAATGCCTCCTCCATTTATATTGCTAGTTGTGGCACCAACCTCATTTTTGTTGGTATCATGGTTAGCTCAGTTGATTTGATCTGAATCAAAGTGGCCAAAAGGAAAATTCATGTTAGTTTCTACCTCTTGAATGGGTTCTTGTGGTATTCTTGAGGAGGTAAATGTGCCACTCGAAAAAGGAAGTTCCTGCCTTAGATATGTTCTGTTTGATTGCAGGGTTTTCTTTATATAGTGAGATCAAGTGAAAGATGACATGAGCATAAATCTCTTGAAAATAGGCTTTATCTCACTTTCTTGTGGTCAAATCCTTACAAAATTTTCAAAAATATTCAAAACCAGGATTTCTGACTAGGTGGGATATTGGAACAGATAGAACATCCAAAAGGATATTCAGATATGAAATCCAATTTTTTTGAAACCCCTGAGAAATATCCACTATTTTCCCTTCTTTGTTTTTGGGTGTCACTTGCCTGTGTGTAGGCATGACTTAAAACATAGTACGCGGTTACTGGAATTTGCTTAGGCGACACTCTGCAGTGAGCAGGCAGATTTTTCCTGTTGATAGGTGTTTCTTAACCTTTTCTAGGTGTTTCTTAAAATGTCACCAGCATGACTTCATCATTTACAAGCGTTATTTGAATAGTCACAGGCGTAACTTCACTGTGTATAAGTGGTTTTCCTCTGTGTGCAGGCGGCACTTTGCAGATCAGGTTGTAAATTCTAGAATTTTTAAAAGTTTTAAGATCAGATCTACAAAATATTCTTGCTTGAAAATAAAATACAAACTCAACACACACGTAAAATTTGTACCAAATACCTAAAACCACACTAAAAGTGTATGTTCTCGATCATTTTCACAAGTATAAACAAGAATGTCTTCCAAGCAGTCTACCTAGAGTCAGATTTGGCTCTTAAACACGTTTGGCTCTAAAAGGCAGATTACTACTTAACATGGTTTTTAACGAACACCTCCATTCTAGATCATGTCAAGCTCTTTTACCCCCTTGCGGGCTTCCCACACACACAAA
The DNA here is from genome assembly GCA_027943335.1 of Chamaecyparis obtusa. Classification (NCBI taxonomy): domain Eukaryota; kingdom Viridiplantae; phylum Streptophyta; class Pinopsida; order Cupressales; family Cupressaceae; genus Chamaecyparis; species Chamaecyparis obtusa. The sequence continues at coordinate 110,612 of BSBK01001193.1, forward strand.
AGTATGATTTGGTGCAATCTTGAAGGACTACTCGAGGAAGTGAAGAATACTTACACATAACCTAGTCACTCTCCGATTAGGGAAGAGTGCATTTGTTTATAGTGGGTCGGATAGTATCGCGGCTAAAGTGATTGTCTCCCACTTTGGGTCGTTCCCTCTCATCGTCCTCGTAAGGAAATTCTTAGAGGCAAGCCCTCTAAAGATCTAATTTATCTAGCATATATAGAAAAATAAGAAATCAAACTTGGCTCAACAAGTTTGAGAGTTTGATTCACTTAGAAAGTGAAGAGCATATCCCTATTGGTGTTCCTTGTTCCAAATACTTCAAGCAAAAAAAATGTTCTTTTTCAACCTCTTGACAAGGAGGTTCTTATAAATGAAATGTTTGGTTAATTCCTCATCCCTTTCTTTCTACCAAGTTGAACTCACACGTTTGGCTTTTTGATCGACTTTGTAAAGTGGAGAGCATATGCCTAATGTTTGTTCAATTTGGACAATAGTAAGGTTTTTCCTATTAAACTAGATTCATAGAAAAGCCACAATTTAAGCAATGCAAGCTTGATATGAAAAATACCTCTTTCGTAGCTAGCAAATGGCTAGGCGCTTTTTTGAAGTTTTTGATGTTTATTTGCTTACTTACTTAGTGGCGATCATTCCCATTCTGGCTCCTCAAAAAAATTAGTCAACATAGCAATACAAAGTGAAGGAAACCAAAAGGAACAAATTGAAATGCAATTAAGTGTTCTTAACAAGATTTTGCAAAGAAAATTTTAACAACTTAATGCAAACAATTTAGTTCAAAGTAGGAAATTTCTTTTTATAAGCATCCAATATCTTAATGTAATGCTCATAAAGCTTTTCTTCTAATCCCAAACTATCTAGAATTGAAGCATTATGGATTTCCTTTAGACATTTGGTTTGAATCCTTACCTCTTTGATCTCTTGAGTAACTCTGCTCTCTAGTTTCTGTACTTTCCTATGTTTGCTCATCTGCGGGAAAATAATAGACAGAATGTTAGAAAATAGAATTTAATAATTTGATAGCAAAATTAAACAAAAAAATGCTAGGTGGCATTTATCAGCTAATAAGTGTCAATTAAAAGCTAGTAGGCATCATTTAAAAGCTATTAGGCGTCATTTAAAAGCTAGTAGGCATCATTTAAAAGCTAGTAGGCATCATTTAAAAACTAGTAGGCATCATTTAAAAGCTAGTAGGCATCATTTGGAAGCTAGTAGGCATCATTTAAAAACTAGTAGGTGTCATTTAAAAGCTAGTAGGCATCATTTAAAAGCTAGTAGGTGTCATTTAAAAGCTAGTAGGAATCATTTAAAAGCTAGTAGGCGTCATTTCCCAGATACTAGGCGATGCTTTATGCTCTTAGGTGTGATACTTTATTTCGCAGGCGTCAGAAGAAGAAAAGATAGAATAGAAAGAATCTTGTAGGCGTCAGTTAACTCCTTCTGAGCATTGTCAAAATGCTCATAGGCATCATTAAATTTTTTCGTAGGCTACTTTTCTCATGTTTTATGCAAAATTGACGTAAAAGTGAAGCCAAAAATATATAGAATTTGATAAAAACAATAGAAATGAGGCTCAAAGCCCCACGGTGGGTGCCATTTGTGTGTGAGTGTTTACACCTTCATGAAATTAGGACAATTAGCAACAATTCTATGAAAAGACAATGGAAATTTAATCTAAAGAATTACATTTAACATCCATATCATCTCATGGTTCTCTATCTAAGCTTGGTAAGTAGAGCTCCTAGCCTTATTCTCTACTAGTGACAATCCTAGAATGAGAAAATTATGATAAAATGCCTAAATCTAGCTCTCAATTCTCAAAATGATACAAAGATTAACTCAAATGCTCATGATAATGCTCTCAAATCTCACAATTTGCTCTCAAAATGCTCAAGATATTGCTCACTTGCTCTCAAATTGCCTATAGTGATGATGCTATGCATTCTCGAATTTTCTAGTATTATTATGCTCTCAAAATGACTTCTATTTGTAGTAAAATCCCAAGGGTAGGGGGTAGAGTTAATTGATCATGATTTAACCTTGGTTGAGTAAAAAGCTTTGAAATGTTTTTAAATGGGGGGACAATTTAAATGATTGTCTCAAATGTTTGGACAAGTAGACAAATTTGAGTGATTGAGATTCAAAGTTGAAAATGAGTGATTGAGATTTAACAACTTGGAGTGATCCATGTGCATTGTGCTCCCAATTCTTATTGGTTGCTCAAATTATGTTGAAAGATATTAGGATTAATTAAATTAGCCATGTAAGGGAATACGTTCAATTTGATTTTTTGATTTAAAACTATACAATTAATTGATTAAAATCAATTATATAGTGTGATTGATCCCTTTAAGCTTGTATTTGATTATTTGATGTCATGATTTGATTTTTCCTTTAATTTAAATGATTTTGTCCAATTTTGATTAATAAATGTCCATTTGAAATTGATTTGATCCATTTTGATGAAAATTAACATTTGGTTAAGATCTTGCAAATTTGAATGATTCCAAGACACCTGCCTAGTTTTGGGTGTCTACACCAACTAATAAAAAATTAACTAACCCTAAGCAATAGTCAAAACTACATACATTTTATTCCATAGATAAAATGAAGACTACTAAAACCATTTTGGTTCATAATTAATCATAAAAAAAAAAATACTACCACATAAGCAAACAGAATAACTCCACCCTTTAAACATCCCAAAGAACCACCATTTATAGAGAAATGAACTACATTAGCTCACACACATCCACACAACATTATAAAAAAAACTTTCAACAGGAGAAAAGCCATCATATGTAGGCACTATGACATGGCCCTTTAGCTCTTTAATTATCTATGTTACACACACAATCATTTTCAAGAAACTACTTTCCATAGCAATACTATAAACCATGCTAACTATAGGGTGTCAATATGGAATGAGATGAAAATTGCCTCATAGATAATTAAAGGTGCTTAAATTTCCACTTAAATCTTATTATCCACTCTCAATCATGTAACTCTTGTAGACATGTGGAAATGGACACCTCAATCTAAATATTTGAGGTTTGCCTCCTCTTCCTACTTCAGACATGTCTTAAATTCCCTCAAAACTATCACCACTCTTGATTGTAAACTCTTTCTGTAGACACATAAAAATGTCTTCATTATTAATCATATTTCTGCTATTAATTAAATAGATATTATGACCTATTTAATTAATTCATTAACCATTCCCCTCTATTAAATTCATTTAACCATTTTTGTCTATTATTCTTAATCCATCTAATTATTAAAATACTTTTTTATATTAAATCATAAACTTCTTTCACATTTTCCACCCCTTTACTTATAACTCCTTCAACCCACCATTTTCACCCACCTATCAAATGTGGGATAAATTACCTCTAACCACCTCCAGCTACCTTTTGTTTCTTCCACATTTCTCCCTTGATTTCCTTTTCATTTGAGGACAGTTATAAAAACATTCCCCATCCCACTTCAAAGGCCTCTTGCATTTTTTATCTTTTCTTTACTCTTGCATTCCATTAAATGATAGTTTTTTAATGCATTTTGAGTAAACAATTTATTGTGTTACAAATCAAAATTCAATCATATCAACACAACCTTGCATGTTTGACAAGTGCCATGTAGTGGCTAAGTACTTGCCTTTAGTTATAGTAGAAACTAGAGTAGAAGTAATAGTATATTAATTTTTCAATTATTATGTTTTATATAGTTATAGTAGAAGTAATAACTTTTTATAATTTAAAAGTTTTAGTGTAGAATATATTGATAGCATTAATGATAGTTAAATTATAAGAATGAAAATGTGTTCCATAATCTTAATTTTAATTAAATATATTTTAATTAATGATTAAATTACATCATTATATTATTTGTTTTTGAACTCATAAAATCTTAACAAAATTAATTCTATTAAAAATAAAGCTTAATAAACTAATTATTACTGTATCACAATATTTGTGTAATATAATGCGTATAAAAATCATACAGACCATTGACAAATACAAGAGAGATGCAACGAAAGTACTACCATTTTAACGGAGTTAGTCTCCTACCCGACAAAATTTTCAGCACTCATAAGTGCAGTTAATATTATTTTCTTTCACAAACTAAATCTCTTTAAAAAGTAGAAATACCATTGTCCTTATAAAGTTTTCCAAAAGACTGCTATTGTGCTAATTGCAGAGGAAACAATTATAGTTGTCAATTGATAAAAAACTGTTCTAAATGTTAAGTAGCACTGTCTAGAGGAACCACAAAATTACAAGAAATTTGTTGCCGGAGAGAAAACCTCTACATAATATCAATCATGTTAAATTTTTGTATAGAGGAAAATAGAAAATAAGAATTTAGAGTAGGCCTGGCTATTTGGTATAAATTAAAAGAAGTGGTGTTTCAAGAAAAGAGGGGCGAAAGTCTCATTGGTGACATTTTGTCAAAATGGCACAAAATCTTGAGCCCCAAGTCTCGGAGTGCTCCTAAATTGAATGGCAAGTGAATATAACTTTGCGGAAACCACGGTTCATGCAGAGAATAACTAGAAAAGTGAGCGAGAGCAAAAAGAACAAGAATAAGATCGCTTCCCTCAAAGCTGCCCGATCACTTGTCGTAATGTCAGCGAATACAACTGGAATTAGCTGAGATTTCAATTCCGTTATCCTTGCCATGTTGACAGGAAATGGCGCCTGAGTAGCTGCCTCTGCCAGAGAGCCAAGGGGTTTGGATCCTGCGACCACAGAAATTAAAATAAATTTGTATGTAATTTTTTTTGAGGTTTACAGTGAACGAGGATAACAATGGCATTTCCTACTCAAACTCTTCATAGTCACTTTGTCTGACGGTAGTTCAACTCTTACCAAAGAAAATCAGAGAAGCTAAAAAGTATTCAGTTCTAGGGCTAAATATGAAAGAGGAGCATGAAAGATCTAAATGCCGAACACATTTTCTATTTTTCCGTAACATATTGAGAGTATCCTAAATTTCAGCATTTAAATGAAGCACGAAAGAAACTGTAGTCAAAGAAAAGCGAGACGAAAATAAAATTGTGAGACGCAACACAGAATTCTCTAGCATAAAATTTAATTCTGCTAGTTTCTCTTATGCTCAAAGATCAAGTGTTCGAAACCTGTAAAATAGAAGTGAAGGAAAAAAAACACAACGGCTTACTCTCTGTGTCTCCCGCAACGGCAACACTTGTTCCAGCCGCCATGAGCATTGCCATTCCTATCATTACAGAAAATAGATAATCATATTCTCTATCAAATGCCATTTTTGTTAAGCAAGGCTCTCAAACGCTGTCAACTTATCATAAAACCCTCTTGAGAATGTTTCTTCCTGCCCTTGCGATAAAACCCTAATTTCCCTCTCTTGCTTCTGCTATACAGGTTTAAAAAATATTATTATTATTCATTCTACTGCCAGTCTTCAAGTCGTTGAGCTTCACCAGAACAAGATCAGTTGGAGATTCTTTTCGTTCATGGCGCGCTTCGTGTGTTCTCAACGACTTGTATTCCAACGACTACTGCAATATTTTTTGGTATTGTTGTTCAGTTCAGAAGTCTTCTCTTCTCTTTATAGTGAAGAAAAAGAAACCATTTTTAAATATCTTTAATTCTTATCTATGGGCATTTCCTTTCAAAAAGAAACATTGGATTAAATACAGAAAATACCAATAAAATGGCAGCAATAGTAGAATATGGGAAAATGGCTGAACAAGTGTGCAACAGAGCAAGCAGCAGTTGCCGAAAAAAAATGATTTTGTTGCCCATAAAAATGAATTGATTGCCGATAAAAATGAATTGGTTGCGTATAAGAGCTCAAATGCAATCACCCAATCAAATGCTAAATAAATAATTTACAGATATTATAAAGCTAAAAATTTTGCATCTATATACGCATAAATATAAAATTCATAATGAAATGTAAAATAGAGTTTATTTTCATTGGTCTAGCAGAGTTCATTTAATCACTCATTAACTTCAAAACTCAAAAAGTGATACAATAGTACTAGCCTACGGGCAAGTACTAATAATAATGTGTTTGTTTAACAAAATTCTGACCAACATTCTCTGTCAATTCTGACCTACGTGTTTGCAAGGGGTTCCCATGCATGAATTTATTACATGCTCTCTGTTTATTCCACTTCTACATGGTCTGCATTTATTCCATAGAATATGGTCTGCGTTTATTTCTACACGGTATGTGTAATTTAATGATCTGGTATATCTCTCTAACTACTCATTAATCTCTTTCTCTCTAACAATAATGCCTTGTCTGAGCTTCCACATTTTGCTCCATATTTTATTGAGCTTGTGTTGTGTTTTGAAATCACAGTTCATGCGTCATGGTTTGCATTTTAAATAGTAATTGTCACAATCAATGTTGGTCTGTGTTTTGAAGTCAAAGCCTGTGTTTTAAATGGGAGAAGCTAAGCTCCCGATAAATCATCCATCTATAGTGCATGTGTCTCCCTATAGTATTGGCCTATAGTAGCATGTACCAATAGGACTAATTCAGCAGGCAGGACAGGGCGATCTGACAGGGCGATCGTGAAGGCCGACACCGGATATTTAATTCACCGACATGTCAAAAGGGGAGCCTGTAACTGCAACCGTAACTGTAATTAGCAAACCGCGGTCTACTAACTGGATCAGCTAACTGCGGTCTACTAACCGGATCAGCTATCCGCGGTCTACTAACCGGATCAGCTAACCGCGGTCTACTAACTGGATCTAGTAACTGCGGGCTACTAACCATGGTTTACTAACCTGACCGGTAGGTGAGTTAGATGTATCACAATCAATGAAAAATGGACTGAAAAATAGTCAATTTCCTGCGTCCATTCTCATTTGGGTTTTATTTGGGCTGAGAAGGGTCTGCAAGTTGTGGTTTTCAGAGCGCTAATTTGCAAAGCCAGTCCTATTTTTTATCAAGCGGGCGTAGCGGATTTCTAGAGGCAGTCGGTTTTTATTAAGCGGGCGTAGCCGATTTTCAGAGACAGTCCATTTTTTCGAAGCGGGCGTAGCTGTTTTCCAGATCCAGGCTATTTTTTTATAGGTGGGCGTAGCTAATTTCTAGAGCCGTTTGCAGAAGATCTGGACAGGAGAACAACGTATGTTTGCAAAAAATTATTCTGTGTTTTCTGCCTTTTTATGTTTTTATCACCGTGTGTAGGGTTTTGGCTGTGAATCAGAGGCTTTGTTTCAACAAATGCTTTCACAAAAGAGACAAGTTGTAACATTGGACGGTTTCAGCCGCAAATCAGAGGTTTTTTCGCCATGTGCACAAAGAGGGTTTTGGGTGCAAATTGGAGGCTCCGTTTCGGCATACCATTTGAGTGAAGAGATCGATTTGCAATATTGCAGGTACATAGAAAATATCGATGATCTGCATGTTTTGAATGGAAAACAACAAAAAAATTTTGATAAAAATCCTTGCGTTTTTGGAGATCTTAGTTTTTTATTTTTATTTTTTTGGTCTATAGTGCATTTTCGTAGATCACAGTAGTAGCTAATGCTTCTGATTTGATCTAGGTTTTGTCCTTTCTCAAATGAAAAAAACTAGGTTTTCTACATAACTAATTAACCCCCCCCCCACCCTCCTCAGTGGTGCTTGTCTACTTTTGGGCCTAACAAAATATGCTAGAACTATCTTTTGTCTCCCACTTTCTCACTGTTAGGTTGAAGAATCAGTCCTTAGTACATAGGACAAATGTGTTGGACCACTATTCTTTGCATCAACCCCTAACTAGGATAAGGGCATCCCAAGTGCCTTTGATGAGGATTTTGGTGTCAAACTTGAGAGAGAAGGTCTATTTAGGTCTTTTGATCACTTTTTTTTTCCTTTTGATTCAAAAAGGAGAAAAATTGTGTTTGGGGCTATATAGGGGATTTCGTTATTCATACCTCATTTTGGGACTGATGCCTACAATAATAATGAAATGAAATATAAATTTGAATTCAAATGCTTGATTGGAAATGAGTACACCTTCAATTTATGATGCAATTTTCTTAGGTTAACTCCTCTTTGTTTTAATGTGATAACATGATATATCATCTTGAATTTATAATTGAAACAATGATTAAAGATGCGTTGAATGTAGTCTACTTCTCCTTGGATCAAATATCATCTTGTAGTGTTGTAATAATGAGTTGTTGATGAGGGGTGTAGAAATGAATTGAGAATGAGGCATTGTATAAGGGTATCAAAGTAAAGTTGTCTTTTGGCTGACCTAGAGTTATTATATTTTTTATTGAGGGTAGTTATAGAAAGGATAAGACCAACATATTATCAACCTAAAATTTTGGGAATAAAAGTACAGGTCTAGGTCGTCTTGACTGATGTAGTCTTGATTAAAGTCTAAAATTTTTTTAGGAAGAAGAGATAATAGGGTCTATATGCCCCAAAATTATTTATGCAAAGAGATGTGATGTGTATATGTGGAAAATGTGTCTTCAAAATTTAAATGAAGGGGGAGCTAAAATGAATTAAAATAAAGGACACAACTAGAATTAAGGATCCAAATAATAAAGTGTTGATCAATTAAAGTGGAAGAGGAATCATAGTATTAATTTAAATAATTAAAGGTCCTACAATGAATAGAGGAATGATAAATATTAAAAGTTGTGCTAGGAGAGTGTGAAATAGGATACCTTAAATAAAGGTGTAAAATTTACAACACTGCATATAGATTAAAACCTTTAAAAAATAATGAAAATATTGTCTATCATATGAGAACAAAGGTCAATAATATGATATAAGAACACCAATGTTAAAAATAAAATTTATGATTGCCTACTGAAAAGAATCACTAAAATCATTTACTTCAACTTATGAATGTAATTCTATATTAATTCATTGCTGCAATAACTAAGTATGATATATTTTGTTATATGAACTCATCAATATTCACTATTTTATGCAGCATGTCAAAGGATCCAATCTCGATTTATCCAACCAACTACCTTTGGCAAGACTTGGCAACTCAAGTTCAAAAGAATCTTTAATAATCAGTCATATAAGCTTTGTAAAATCACGGACTATTGTTACTATTTACAAAACTCTACACTTTTGTACACACAACTTGTTGAGTGTTCTTTGACATTGAAAAATATTAACATTAATTTTTAAAACTTAATTAGCTATTAATATCATTATTATTAATTAAAATAAATTTTTAAAATATTAATAATTACTAAAATTAATAAAAACTAATAAATTTTTATCAAAAACATCATTCTAAATTATCATTTCTTAACCCTATTCTAATAATTTGTTAACCCATATCTTATAAGTCTTTTCATAAAGAATTGAAGAGGTTAGAAAACTTTGTATTCCTTAGAACATTGTGAAACTTCAACTTGAAAATGATCCCATATTGTAATGAAAATATTAAACTTCCATATCTTTTACTATTAGAAAAAAATAAAAAAATTCTTCAACAAAAAAAATTATTTTAATTTAAGTACAACAATAATATTTACTCCTACAAGTAAATAATTTCTGTATACTAATTCTACATTAAAAATGACTAAGTTTCCTCTCAAAAATATTGTTCCATTCTTATAAAATACAATTCAAACTTTATAAATGAATCTACATACAACCGCTCGATTGAAGATATTCTAAATTCCCACATCCATCAATTATAATACTCTCTTCGCAACTTGAACTTATAAAATATGGCATTACATTAAGCTCTAGACAGTCATGAATGCTGAAATATTCTATAAGCTTGTTATAAGTGTACTATATTTTTTTCAACATTGGACAACCATCCAACCTAAAATATTTCAAATCTACCCCTCTATCAAATGTTATACTCTTCAGCAACTTCATATCATTGAGAGTCAAGTTCTCAAGGACTAGCTTGCTACAGTTAGAAATTTCAACTTGTACAAGGTCCCGTATAAGAGGATTAGTGGACTCTTACTATGCATGGAATCCACATACCGCGTTACTATGCATGGATCCCACATACAGCGAAATGAAAATGAAAATGAAAATGAAATGAGGAATGGAGTCCAGATACCGCGAAAGTAGGTGTACCGTACAAGTTTCCCCGCTTTATCCCTCTTGATCCATGTGAGGTCCAAGTAAAATGATTTGTATAGTCATTCCCACACGCTTCACGATGTATGTCCTGCACTAATTCTCTTCCCATGCACTTTTCTGTCAATGAATTTGATGTAACATTCATCTCAGTCAAAAGATTGGAGAAAGGAATCAAATCATCGTTGTCATGTCATGCCATGTCGTGCAATAATTGTGTGGTCATGTCATGTCATGGTTAGACATAGATTATAAAGATTGAGTTATAGAAGGATGAAATATTTTGCAATAGACCAAACCCTATTCAACTTTATTTGGTCTCACCATCAGATCTATTTGTTTATCTACCAAACCCTCACTTTGGGGTCAATGACCTAGGACTTTCTAGAAGAAATCCTTCCCTGCAACAGAAAAGTTCAAAATTGATTCAAAAACCTTCAAATGCATCCTAATAAACTTCTACAATCATCACCTTCTCATTTCCCTCATCGGGCATCACCCAACCACCATTGGTGCTTGAACAGTGCACCTTTTGCTATTTGTTCAGCAGTCCACGCTGTAGCATACCTCCTTCACACTTCCCTGCATTAAACAATAATAAAAGGAGTATAATACATGTTTATTCCCCTCCCACCTTTCATAGAAGTCACAAAATGGGAGGGTGACTTCATTCTAAAACTCTCAGGGCTACTTGCTGACTATACCCCAACCAGTCCCTGTCTGTGCAACAATAGTCATGTTCTTGACTTTAAAAGAACCCCAAACAATGAAGTTAAAGCATAAGCAAGTAAAGGAAATACAAATAAATGTCTTCTAACCTTGTTTCAACCAAAATCACATTTTCTTACATTCAAACTAAATTGATGTTGCTTTGACTGTACAACAGACAGAGAGTTACAAGTTTGCAGAGAAATTAAAATTTTATTGACTGAGCATTACATTTTCCAATCTTTTCATCTTCCCTGCACCATCCATGACTTGTCACATGTGTGTCTCCTAAAATAGACACTAAGCTTCGACCAAGACTATCTAACCAACTCTAACTATCCCTAAAACTGTCTGCAACAGTGAGCATTAAAATGACAAACATAAGATTTAGTTGTCAAGTTGACAACAAAAGTTGTCAACTGGACAACATAACACTTTTAAACTAACCTTTAGACGTATAAAAGGTTTAGTGAGAACCTTTATTACCCTATAACCTTTACTAACCCAACTGAATCCATTAAGCCCTTTTGAGGCCATTTTTGCCATTTTAGGCAATTTACAAAATATTGCACTTTGAGTGCTTTTAACATCACGTAGAGGCTCTATTGGCCTTATTATGTAATTTAAGACCTTTATAGGTCATTTTCAACAACCAGTAACCTAGGATCAACAAAATCTATTCCTAGTGACCCCTAGGTATCTTCTAGACTCAATAATGCCATTAAGGCTTATTACGATGTAGGCGTTTCACTATGAACACCTCCAAGCAAAAAATTGGATCTAATGGTTGTAAATCTTCTAGGTAGAATGACTACCATTGAATTCATCGGAACGGTTGATTTTTGCCTACCACTTTACATGTGGACTTTAGATATTTTGCCTGCAGCAAGTCCAAAAGATAACTCTGACATAGCATGAAAGGAAAGAGATCTCCCAGTGTGTGGAGGGTTTGGCCGCTCAATCTGTGATATGTGTTTGTTATGATTGACACTTGCACGACCAAGATAGGTAGAGAGTGCACATCCATATTGAGAGCTCCATTGAGGGCAAACAACTTGGCAACAACATCACTAACTGCCTCCTTCATCACATCTGAAACCCTAATGTCAGGGACAAATGCCTCAATAAATTTTGCTCTGTGGTCATTGCAATCAATATACACCAAGCCTTCCGGCAAAATGGCCAATGTTCTGACTAGTAGATAGAAGTGCACCAGAGTGTCTGAGAGACTTTTCTTCATTTTCTCCACCGTCTTTCAAATTCATGGGAGACATTGGGCTTTGAATAAATGAGGCCATTCTGAATCTAATTCATGCCCAACATCTGGAAATTTGAGAGGCTCAGATTCAATTGTTGTGCCTTCGTTGGATTTGCTGGAAATATGATTGATTTTCTATCGATCCTCATCACCATGATGAAAAATTAAGCCTGGTTTATGAGAAACCAGAGATATTTTAACAGGGGAGGAAAAATAGGGCAAGTAGGAATAATTTTGGAGATTTCTAGAAGAGCGTCTTGAATGCATTCAAAGCGTATGTCCAGCTTGAGGCGTTGCAGAGATTCCATGGCCTGTATTGCTTTGCGGCATTGTAGTTGAAAGTGACAAACCTAGTGAGTAGACCTTTGGAGGCCAAATTCTTTGAGAACTGGAGCATGGGATTTGTGTGCCCCGTTGCGGATGTGACAAGACAAAAAACAAAACAACAGCGAATGTGAAAGGATAAGGATAATTCCCACAGCCAATTTTGCCATTAAGTCTTGGAAAATAATCTTCTTAGGGTAGAATAGGCCAAAGACACCAATACCATCATCCCCGAGCACAAATTTTGCAAAAGCCATCACTGCCGCTGAGTCAAAAGAAAAAATGGAGGAAACTTGCAATCAGATACCATTCCTTTGAAATGAGTCTCTTGTCCATTCCTTAGTGTCTGTGTAAGGCTGTGCTGAAAGAACACAAAACATAGTAAACAAACACTTAACTGGAGCCTTCGACACTGCTAATTAGAAATCTACAGATCATCACACTCGTGGAGTGTCATGGTCCCTGGGTATGCCCATGCAGGCTGTATTGAAGAGGCAGTCCAGAACTCTTTAAGAAAATACCGAACTGCGATGTGGTTGCATGGAATGCCATTATTGCAGCTTTGGCACAGATGGTGTCATTTAGCAGAGTATAATTATATTAGGGTAGATAAAAAGATTCCACATGTAATTAGAAACTGTGTACTACTGGCATCCATGCAAAGTTTTGTAAAAACTATATGTGCACCTGTCCAATGTTTGGGTCCAGACCACTAAGTCCTCTCCACGCATAGAATTGGCAAAAAAAATTAAACCAAGTCTACCTACCGTATTCATTCATGATATAAACTTTAACATTTCTTTATAGAATTTAAGGTCTTCAAAAGTACATAAGACTGCATGTAAAGAATTATCTATCCCATATACACGGCAAATGCAAATGTGCAAATATTGAATTTGAAATGGAAAATTAGAGATATGCTCAATGTGGGCTAAGCTTTTGATTTCACGATCCCCTTCAATTATTCAACTTCAATTCAATAAAGAATGGCAATAATAAAATGAAATGAAATATATTCAGAATAGCTAGAAAATTGACTTAGACATCTTCCCTGTAAAAGCCATGTGGATAGAATAGCATCCACAAATAATAAGACTATCTATATTGACTATCAGGGCAATTGTCAGTGGCTTCCAAATTGAATACAAAACATTGCATACATAATGTGTCAGTTATTTCTTCTATGCATATCTGGTGTTTGGTGTAGAACTTTCTGAAGAGACTATCACTTATAGTAAGAGTTTTTTAACTGGACGGCGTTACCAGTTTGAGAATTTGAGCTCATTTAGGTAACGTCGTTCCCTAGGCTATTGTCAATTAGCTGTAGAATTAGAGCCACACCATAGGTTGTCTTGAATGAGATGAGTGACACGGTTAAAGTTAAGCTCATGGTGAACTTTTCATCAATTCTATATTTAATCAAACATGTTTTAATCAATTGATTCAGTCAAAGACAGAGACTGAGACTGATTTTATATATATATATATATTAAAAAGTGAAACAACATAACATCTATTCAGCTTAAAAATTGCATACCAAGTTAAAATTATTAGTAAAATAATAAAATATACAAAGTTATGCCTAGATAACCAATAGATAAATTCATTATCAAACTGGTTTGAAGTTGTTAAATAACCTGCTTTTGTTTTTGAAAGTTGGAACTGCATTCTGAAAGTGAAACTATTTTCATCGTTGAAAGTATTGGGGTTTGATAGATTTGCTAAAAGTTCAGGAACTTGTTGTTGGTCTATACTAATTTGTTCTAATTAACTGGAGAAGGGTGTTGTGATTTTGTTTGTGGATTCTAGTTCGGTGAAACTAGGGGACAGAGTATGAAACGTGTTTTGATTGGCAGATTCTTTTGTGCGTTCGGTGTCTGACTAGAGTTCCATGTTTGTAATTTTATATATCGAATCAATAAGTTTGCTGTAGCAGATTTGTTTAATCATGGTTATTATTTGTTCATTTGATCCTGCCTTGTTATTATCAATCGACGCATGTATCCGCCTCTATTTAGTATCTTGAGTTAAAGAAAAAAAAAGGAATAAGCACATAAAGAAACCCTTCTCAAAACTATCGAAATGAACTTGTAAAAATGAAATTCAAATGGGAAACCAATGACTGGTGTTTCCCGAAACATACATTGTCTATAACATTATATAGTTCCAATCATGTAGGGTATTCTACCAGATGAATTAACAAATACACTGAAACAAATACAGAGGCTGGACTGATAGCTTTTCTTTAAAACTTAAAACCATGATGATATATTTATCTTTGTACGGATACATCGATTCTGTTTAATTTTATTAGCCAGAACATCAATTTTCTTGTTGAATGATTCAGTTTTTAGTATTGTCTTTGAAACTATGAGTGACATTCTTTGTATTTCACCCGTTGTTCATAGTTGGGTGTTAGATTATGGAAAAATGGTTGCTGATTGCTTATATTAATTTTAATGGTCTTTTGTATTTTAAAGCTATAATGTTCTGGTACTTTTAATTACATTGAATTTAAATGAGTGTTCATTGATGGGAGTGCCACAATGGAAATGTGATGTATTTTATTCGAATGAACTAGTATGAAAATGTTGCTTCTATATCCGTGTGAATACTTGAGTATCTAGGATTCATGGATTTCTTTACGGTAGCGACACTGTTGCTGTTCTGAACTTGAGGATGGACATGTAGGGACTATATGGAGCAGTGTCTTGCCCTAGGGGTCGGAGCCTGTGAGTGGTCAAACTTGGGTAATATATGGCAAGTTTGTAAAAAAAAGTGATAATTATAAAAATGAATTGGGGTTTAAACAGTAAATAGATTAATTTTGTGCTTCATCCACGTCTCACATACTTGTACAAATGGAGGGTGGGAGTGAGAGAAGATACCTAAAAAAGTTAGGTATAAGTGTTCACCTTATCTCTAAGAGAGGTTCTTACACTACCACATGAGCTTCCCTTGAAGGTTGGGGTCCTGAGAGACGAGATCTAGGTAACCCTAAGCACTAATTGTGGCAGGTAAACTGGCATCCCATTTTGGACAGTGATAGTAGCACTGGTACATTCACCAAGGTAACCTAAAATCTAGATTTTGTCCATTAATCATGTTGTATTAATGAAGCAGCTATGTTTCGCTCGGATGTTTTATGACCTAGTTAACTAGAAATCTTGTTTTAAAAAGAAAATTGTTGTGATTTTTGCTTGCAAAAGTTTGGGCAGGACACATTCCAAAAAAGTGTGCAATCAAAACCATCAAGTAATTTTTGTGAAGTCAGACCCACTTGTAGGATGAAATGTTATGTGCATAGGTGCAAAATTAGAAAATGTTAGGCATTTTCGACAATCGATATCACAAGTGCGCAAGTGTGATTGTTGAAACTGTTATGTATTTTCCATTGTAGGTGCGCAAGTGCACGATTAAAAACATCCAGTAACTTTTTTGAAGTTGGTCCCACTTGAAGGATGAAATGTTGTGTGTGCAGGTGTGAAATTGGAAAATGTTACGTGTTTTTGACAATTGCTATGATGTGGCAGTTGCGATTGTCAAAAATAGTTATGATTCGCGCTACACTTGCTCTACTTCCAATGATAAAACCCTAAAGATATGGGATGTTCACACTGGGGACTGCGTTAAAACCCTAAAGGGCCACTCTAATTTGGTCTTCACTGTCAATTTCAACGACCATTCTAACCTCATTGTGTTTGGTAGTTTTGATGAGACCGTCAAGATATGGGACGTCAAGACTGCGAAATGCGTTAGGGCTATTCACGCCCATATGTATCCCGTCACAGCTGTCGATTTTAACTGCGACGGGTCGCTGGTTGTTTCCAACAGTCATGATGGGTCGGGAAAGATATGGGATGCCTCTAATGGGAAATGCCTTAAGACGCTCATTGATGAGAAGATGTATGCCATTTATTTCATTAATTTTCCCCCGATGGAAAGTTTATTCTGGCTGCTACCCTCGATGATACGGCGGCGACAATACAGCCATGAAAATTGTTAACCATACGAAGGGGGAACACAATTTTTTTTTTCAAAAGTTTGCAAAAAGCTATATAAGACAAATGTACAATTTACGTGGCTGGATAGCCACCACCCGATGATACCCTAGTTATGTTCTTCTTATTGCTTAATTTCACCAATTACTACATTTCCAAGCTAATGTAATTGTTGAATCTTTCTAAGGGAGAGAAGATGTAGCGGTTTATCCATTGGTTAGTTGGTTTTTTTGAGGAGTTTGTATGCTACTTTTTGGGGGTGGCAGCTGTCAGTTGCTAATTTTGGTTTTCTTTCTCCTTTTTAGGTAAGTTTTTATCGTTTATCATTTAGCAGATATGTAGGGTGTGAGACTAGTTTTCTTCTAATGCATAGAAGCTGCAAAATTTGTAAGTTAAATTTTTTTAGAGGTTTGAAATGTAAACGATTTATCAAATTTTGTTATGTATGTGTTCTTTCACAGTTTTCTTTTATGTGTTCAGATAATGACTATGGAATCTATTTGACAGTTTTGTTTGATAAGTTGGTCTAGCTGTTCATTTGTTCTCTCTTTAGCAGCAGGAGTGCTATAAGATCTTTAGTTAGTAGTTGAGCAGATTTACTTTCAGAGACCTGCATGCAGAGGACATAGGTTTAATCTGCATTAGTCTTGGTATTAGAGCAATATTTGATGGATCATAGGGGATTCTGCATCAAGTGGGTGACAAGGGGCAGTAGGAATGTAGGCGTTGAAAGGAATACTTGTGAATTGGTTAAAAGAGCAGGCACCCTTGAGCCAACATTAAAATTGGATGAGTCTCAAGAGGAACAAGGGAAATTGGTGAATGCTACTAGGATATCAAATGTTACGGAGAGGCTTATTGAGGCATTGGCAAAATAGAGTTCGAAGATAAAGGTTGATATTTCTTATTTGAAAGGTGAGGTCAGCCCAGATGCATTTTTTTATTGGGTTGAAGAATTGGATAATTACTTTGACATGGAAGACATAGATGAAGATGATTTAAAAAGAGTAAAAGTTGCTGCCTACAAGTTCAAATCCCATGCAGCCCAATGGTGGGGAAATGTGCAAAGTTTAATAAGACAAGGAAAAGATAAAATTCATCTTTTTTCCTAAGATGCAGAAACATCTAAAAGCCCAATTCTTGCCCTCAAATTACCAACAAAAATTGTTTATGGAATTACTGAATTATAAACAAATGGATCAGTTAGTGCATACTTATACCGAATAGTTTATGAGGCTTCAAATTTGAACAGGTATCCAAGAGAGTGCATGAGAAGAGGTGGTCCAATATGTGAATGGGCTCAAATTTCAACTTCAAGCCTGCATTGGTGAAAGTTCCCACTGCAAACTGAGGCATGTGAATATGCTTTAAAGGCCGAGGAGAAAGTAAATCGGAAAAGAAAAATTATGAGTAAGAGAGGTGAAAGCTGTCAAAGCAAAGAGAAAGAGGTTTACTTACAACCTACTATTAGTGAGGAGCTAGAATAATCTAAGAATGCAAAGGTTGACTTTAGAGGAGGGGAAGCTTTAGAGGTAGATGATGTGAACAACCCTCATTGGGAGAGGGAAAGCTCATAAAGCATTTTATTTGAGATTTAACCCACGGGGTCATAGATTGTCCTCAAAACCCCCAAAAGGGTGATGGTAGCCCAAGAAGAAGAAAAACCTTGGCAAGAAGAAGTTGAGGCTGAATCAGGATAGAAGCCAATGCTGAGAAAAATTTAATTGTAGGGGAGAAAGAAACATATGAAATTGATTGGAAAAGTATAAGTGTAATGTGAAGGAAATGCAAGTGTAAGGATGAGATATTTAAGGTGATAAAAAATTGTGGATCTACCGATAATTTGGTGAGTATAGGATGAAGTACTCTGTGATGTGGTGCCAATCGATGCATGTCATTTGTTGCTAGGCAGGCCATGAGAATATAGTGCAATGTTATATTTGGGTAGAGAAAATACTTTTGAACTTAAACAGGAAGGAAGGAAAGCTATCTTAAAACCGTGGAAAGAGGAAGGGACATGTGAAGTGGTAGCTTTGTCTTTTTTAACAAAAGCTAGATTAGAGCTTGAACAAAAAGGTGAATATCAACCCAAAAGGGGATTCAAGCAAAAAGCCATAGTGAAAGAGAGAAGTTATTTCAAGAGTGAAGCTCAACCATATTTGAGGCAGAGCTTCAATGAAATTCTACCAACGAAAATGAATGTTGAATCTCAAAAGGTAGATATTGGAATTTCAGTTGATTATAATATGGTTCAATGGGATTGTGAATTGTGGGGACATGAGTATGATCATAAAAAATATTCCTTGGATCCATTTTTTTTTGTAAAAAGTGACTATATAACTCAGTATGACAACAGTGATGGGAAATGCGATTGGAATGAAGGAAGGATTTCAAGTCTATTAGTGGTTCTACTATGCATTTTACTTTAGGGAGTTCACATAATTTTAGTGGTCTGTCTGAATTGTGGAATCAATATTGGACACCTCTCCACAAGAAGAATGGAGTTGGAAATTTTGGCAATGATCCAAATTTGTGTCAGAGAATCGTGAGAGAAAACGTTGATGACAAGCCTACCAAACGGTTTGCACTTTCATATGGATGGCAACATGGTCTGTTTCTTCTAAAGTGGAGGTTCAAAAGCTTTGAAAAAATGGGGAAAATAATAAAATTGCCAAATCTTTCGAAGACAGAAGATGTAATGGTTTTTGTTTAGTAATTGATAGGCTCCCACTATCGATCGGTTTCTTCCTTTTCTTAGCAGTTCATGTGCTCCTTTGTGGGGTGGGGAGCTGCCAGTTTGGACAGATGCCAATTTTGGTTTTTGAAGTCCTTTTAAAGGGAAATTTTTTGGTATGTTTGGTTTAGCAGATATGTAGGGTGTGAGGCGTAGTTGTCCTGTATCGAGTAGAAGTTGCAAATTTTGGAAGGAACAGGAATTTTGGGGTTTGATATATAAAGGATATCTCAAATTTTTGGTATGTGTGGTTTAGCAGATATGTAGGGTGTGAGGCGTAGTTGTCTTGTACCGAGTAGAAGTTGCAGATTTTGGAAGGAACATGAATTTTGGGGTTTGATATATAAAGGATTTCTCAAATTTTTTGTTATCTATGTGTTCTTTCATTTTTTTATCTTATTTGTTTAGATGGTAATGAATATGGTGTCTATTATATATTTTTGTTTAATTAGTCAGTTTAGGTGTTTGTTCTTCCCTTAGCAGTAGGTCTGCAATGGGATTTTTTTTCAGGAGCTAAGCAGTGGTACTTCTGGACACTTGCATGCAAAGGACAAAGGTTTAATCTGCATAAAAAGTCCATTGGGTAGATGAATTGGGGCAGGGTATCTTATAGTTCTACAGTGTTAATAGTCATCTGAAGTTGCTAATAGTGTAAGGATTTTTGTTTGTTTTCCAGTTTGTAAAAGTGTGGCCCTAGTAAACACTAGGACACACATTTGCTCAATTTTTTTTACCCTATTAACCATTACACCACACCGGTTTGGACACATAATTTATCATTTTAAATTTGACCTTATCTAACAAAATATACAAGACATCCATACTGATCTTTATCTTCTTGTAGTATCGCATCACCATCCCTTCGAGAAGATTCATGCACCTAAAACATTTGAAAAAAAGCTTTCCGTATGGTAGATGAAGATAATACTGAAAGACATAAATATAACTAAAAAATGTATATTCCAGAAGACTGGCTCCAATATGAAACGGCTAGCCAGTATATTCAATTCAAATGTTTAGAAAAGATCAAAGCCTGTCAGAGGCATGATGGAAAAAGAGAAGATGTTTTTCTTGATCATATCTATCATATAGCGAGGGGTAATAAATAGAATGGCAAGGATCTTGAGAAAGCACAACATAAGAGTTGTAATTTTTTCTGAAAAACAACTGGGGCTATTAAATGGAATAGCAAGGATTATGAGAAAGCACAACAAAGAAAATGTAATTTTGCAAAATAAACAAAGTTTGAGAATGTTCAAATTTGCCAAAGATTCTCTTCATCATAAGTTGAGCACTGGTGTTCATCGTATTTGATTGTTCTTGTGATGACACTCGCAATGGAAAAAGAAGAATTTTTTTTTCAAAAAAGATTTAAAGAATACTACACAAATATCCAGTGCGACTGTTAAAAGCCTGGCTTAACTGAACATTCAAACTCAATTACACAAGATTTGCATGGAAAAGGCTAATTTTGCAATAAAAAATATATATAAGTATGTTCAAATCTGCCAAAGATTTTCTCGAACATAACTTGAGCATTGGTGTCCCTTGTATTTTATTCTTCTTCTAATCATCCTCACATTAGGAAAGCAACCAAATCTTTTCAACAAAGGTCCAAAGAGAACTATGTGGCTATCCAGTGTGTCTGTTATGGCTCAACTAAACATTCACAATCAATTGAACATTCAGACTAAACGATACAAGATTTGCATGGAATGATGGCGGGGAAGTAAATGAATCAATGATCCTTGAAAGCTCATCATTGCATGCTTAGTGGCCTAAATTAGAATTAATAAGAATGGGGGAATAATTAAAATTGGAATAAATAATTGTTTCTGAAAACCATTAATTACATTTGCTATGCGTTGACTATAATCTCCCACAAAATAAAATGTGTTCCATCTGTTGTTGTACTTGGAAATTTAAATTATGTATGCAAGGAGCTCCTCTCTGTTACCATATCATTCATGTTGATCATGGACGTCAAATTGTGATCCCAAATGTTGATCTGAATCTTCCTGAATACAATTTTCTCCCATCATAACCTGTTGTAAACAGTAGGGATTACGAAAGCATGAAATCTGTAACAACTATCTTCTTTATTTAATTAGTAGTTTTTTAAATTTTGTATCAAGTGGTATTGCAATGTTTAGATAGTTAGCAGGGGCATCTATGTTGTCAGATTAACCTGAGGCTTGTAGCTGGGACACATAGGGTTGGTTACTCTAATTTTATGTGAAGCATTCTGTTGTCAATTTAATAGGGGGCATGTCTTTGTCAATTAATTTTAATTAGGGTTTCTATTGTGAAACATACCTGGACCGTTTCACTTTTGAGTTACTATACTATAAAATTTCACTGATAACTCGACTGTTATTGTTGTTTGTAGCGCATCATTGTATAGTAAAGGATCTTTTTTTTTGTGTTATTGTCAGTGTGAAACATAAATTGTACTTGTCTATCTTACCATGGATGGCTCTACTCCCTCACAACTACCGCATGCGTATCCCTGTACAGGAATGGGATGAGGTAGAAGAGGGATGGATTGTACCAATAATGTTGTCACACTGGTTCAAAACTGACTGTATCTACGTGGAATCTTCCATTGCAAATGTCATTGGGCGAAATATTCTTTATTCGCAACCCCGTTTCATATTTCCATCCCAGTTGATATCTATATTTCTGTCAAACTACATGGATCTCCTTCAGAGCATTGGGCTGTGTCGATAAATAGCCTTGGCATTTGTCAAGGAAGTTTATATTTCAGGCAATACTCTGGATGACGCTATAAGGCATTATGACCTATATGAGGGAAAATCCTGGGTAGGAGGAATAGTGCCAAGAGAGATGGTTAATGGTGATCCAAGTGTTAGACATGTTCTTCAGGCTTACATGCAATCTACAATGTATCTTGACGATGAAATTTCTCGGGTTGGAGTCGAGAGGCATGGTTAAGGGTTGAATGCTGGGATGATCAAGGAATTGAACAAGACGTATGGATCTATTTTATTCCTACTTAAACACAAACACCACGACAGTGTGTTTGGCCTTGAGCCATGTGTTCCAAATGAGGATTGAACTCCGGAAGGAATGGAAGAAGTTGGAGTGAATGATGACGGAGATGTTGAGTAATAGCTTGCAGATCGCAAAGAATGAGAATGGTGTGCTAGGCACGTCAAAAATATTGCTCCCCTCTTTTTTTTTATATTTTTGGGTCAATGTGAATGTGTGAGTATAGGGATAATGTTGTAACCTCCATTGTTTCTGGTAGGTTGTATTGCTAAATTGACAATGTGACAGATATATTATTTTGTGAGTGTGGGGGCTTTTGTTTGTAATTATTTGGGTTGGTTTCCAGAGGTTTTAGTGATGCAATGACAGCGGGTAGTCAAGTGGAACAAGTTTGAAATATATACGTTTAATGCAAACTGAATGGAATAAATTGAATGAAAAGCAGAGACATGGTAACAGAGCCCTTTTTTTTTGGTAATTATTCTTGAAACACGGGTAATTAATTGTATTTATGCCATACTGTTGTTTGCAATATTTAATGGGTATGCAGTTCACCCCATCTGCTGAAAGGTATAGTCGGTTTGATGCTTAAGATGTTTGAAGTTCGAACAATTGTTTCGTATACTATTGTCATAGTATGCATTATTCGTTAAGAATTGTGTGCTTGTGTTTGGACGTTAATTAGCATGGTCGATGTGACATAGAAAATCCACTGTGATATTTGTTTCCAGTGGTAGTATCTTCTGCTGTAATGAACTGTTGTTTGTTTGAAAATTACACCTAAATAGCCATTCTAATGTCATATAAAGTTGAACAACCGATATATATATATATATATATATATATAGAGAGAGAGAGAGAAACATAAGGGATCTTATTAGTATATCTATCACGTAGTTGAGTAGAATTTGTTGTTGTTGCTGTTTCTGGCCGATATCGCTATTGCCCCTGCTGATGTTATAAGCTCTCAGATTATGATCGTATGTGTTATTTGTATTTCTGAGTCAATGTTTTATTTAGCCAAGCTGATTGTTTACGTATATGGTTGTGTTTGGTCGGGAGAGGCCCGTTTGTTCATGTGGCACAACTCTGTTCGCTTTCAATGTAAGACTGTCCATTTTGAAATTGGCGGAGAGCGAAAAAAAAATAGTTGGGAGTAGCCTGATTTTTTGAATTCTGCGTAGCTATTTTATTAGATCGCTTGGGTAGATGTGGGCAACTTGTCAAATATAGGTTTATATAAAATTTAGCTTGTACTTGAATCAAGGGACCTCCTCACAGACACAATGGTTCTGTAGAAGAGTGGAATCTTATGTGGCATTGTTTTATACGAATGGTAAATACATTGACAGTCTGTCCATATATAAATGTGCAAGCTCTGTTTCACTTATTTAGGCCATTAGACTATTTGTATATAAGATGTCATTTGTAAAATGTAATAATAAAAAAAAAGGTAGATGCAAATAAGCAGAAGAAAGAAATGCAGATACTTATATTGTGAACTGAGATCTGTATGTTAAGTTGATATGCCATTCAAAGTGGTTTTCTCTGAGAGGTTCGAGGCACAGAATGTATCTGCCGCTTGAGCGGCCAGTAACACTACTGTTATTTTATATGGGCAGGCTAGTATGTTGCTGAAGTATATGGATAGATTTATTGAGATGAGTGATTCAGTTGTTGGGATGCATCATGGGGCAACTCGGAGGGTATTGGATGATGCAAAAATTTTGTTGGTAAGAAGCGCAAGATAGTATGGTCTTGGGATGTCTATAACTATTATTTTATGTGAGTCCATCCAGGAGGTAGGTAGCTCACTAATACGTGGACTTGGCCTTGTCAGGACACAGAGAGGGATTTCAGAAGGACATCTCCCAGACAGGCGAGATCTAATCATTCATCAAGGAAACTGGTAATCATTTGCATCGTACCAATATGATATAGTTTGAATGAGTGTGCCTTAAAAATGTATAAATATTTGGTTCGTGTTCTTCAACCTTTAAATGACAGGTGTTTTTTTGTTGTCGTAACATTGTTTACTTCAGGGTGATACGAGCACTGTGCCCGGGATGGAGGACCCCTTGAAGCAAGTAGCTGAATGTGATCCAATTGGTCATGCTGAGAGAGGCACCCTTGAGGTTGGAAGAGGGAGTGCTTATGTCGACAGTGTCAGTCGTGAAGGAAAAGAGAGGGATGATAGTTATGCTACTGCTCAGAACTATCATACTTCAGAGGATCCCAATATTCATAGTGGTCGGGGAGACTGTTTGGATTCTCAAATTGATTGTAAGGTTTGATTTCTCTGAGAAACCTTCAATCATGATGTAATGTTTAGGAATAGTGGAGTCATCCTTCTTGCCCGACGATATTGTTTTGTATCTTCTAAGCTTTCTGGTTTTACAAATCTCATTTTTATTGTTCTAGTGCATTGTGCGTAGGGGAGGACCGATTACAAAACTGAAAAGTGCAACAATAGATTGGTATATTACTGCATCGTAGGTCTGTGTTCGGTAGATGGAGGTCTTAAATTTTGGGACATTGCAAGGATCAATATTCATAGGATGCAGATGCATGCACTTCCATTGATCGAAGTGCCCAAACGCGGCCGACCTGCCTCAGTGAACCCAAAATGGTGTCACTCCTCTTATAAAGATCAGGGGTACTACCAAAGGAGGGAGAGGAATGTTGAATACCAGATGAGGATGAGGTCTACAGCCCAAAGAAAGCACGTAGAGAAGCACATATGCGAGTTGTACAAGAAGGTGTCAGTGGAGCTCCTCCCAGCAGAAGCCAAGGCAAAGATTGAAGAAGAAATGGGTCAATATGAGAGTACAACAACCAGGCAGAAAAGACTGAGAAAGTTGTTAGCATTGGTGCAGAGAAAAGATTATAAGGTATTGGCAAAGGGAGGATGCAACAAGACTCTGGTTTATAATTCTTTTTAAGAGTTTTTTGCTTTGTTGTTATTTTCACTCACATTGAAAAAAAAATGCGCAACTGACAGAGCAGTCCAGGATCATCTATAATTGTGTGCAAGAAAGTTGATAGGGATACACCAGCTGATGCATTTCCTGCCATGCTAGTTGGAGCTAGTAATTGACCTATGCAGCGATGCCCCATGGGATGGAATAAGATGGAAACGAGGAGGAAATCTTCCCATAAAAACAATGTTTCTGAGTTTTCTCAAGTGCTTGAGGTCGTCAAAACGGGGTCAAACTCTACTAATAGAAGTCAAAGTCTGGAGCAAAGGAGGAAGAGAAAATTATCTTCTTGTGATTGTGTTTAGTTAGAGGAAAAGGTAATATGGTATTATAAGTTTTCATTTATTCTTCCATTTCATCACTCACCTTCAAATTCGCAATTTCAATCAATGTGACCCCATTTACGAATTACTTGCCATGTCAGGCTTCTATGGATAAAAGACATGGTCTAGCAGAGCAGAGTGGTGAAGATGAATGTACAATCTTGGATCTCGATGTTTATGAAAAGGGTACTTATTCTGTTGGGTGGAATTCTGGGAGTTCATACAAGTTGGTGCAACAAATGCGTAGAAAATAAATGTCAGTGGACCGCAACAATAGGGATGTCATGGTAAGTCTTGTGTGGTTGTTGTATGCCATTCCTTATCTGTGTTATTTTGTCAGTGTTAACGATGTTGACCATTGTCAATGGTGACATAGCCTATGTTGGAGGGCAATGGTGGTGAGGGTGGGTGTGCATGTCAACAGGTAAGTGCCGATTCAGTCGAAGAAGTGGTATGTATATAATTAGTGTTGTAATGTGTACGCACTTATCTGTAGACACATTGGATACCATCCTCATCGATAAAATGTGTTCTTAAAACATGTTCTTATATGTTATGTAGGCTGAGAGTGCTGGGGTTGGCATGGAGAGCCCTCCCATGATGCAAGCCCCAACCAGAGTTGTACGTTTTATTTTATCTATCAACGTGTTACAGTAGAAATTAAGGTGGATGTAGACATAGCGTAAACTAATTTAGTGTCTTGCAGGAGAGTCCCATTCAAGCTACTTCTATGCCGGTGAGCGAGAATCATATTTCAGAGGAAACCAAAAAGGTGTTGGGAATGTTCTATTATGAGCTATTGCACATTCCAAGTCCTACACCATGCTATGTTGTCAATGATGTATTATAATGTCTTATTTGTAGTTGGAAGTCTCTTTGATAGTGTCATACCAGTCCCTTTACTCTTTATGTAATTTTCAGGATTGCAGTATAGAAGAAAATGCGCGTGGACAAAGGAATGTGGGGCATGACATTATTGGTGAGTTTGCACGAATGGAGTTTGGGATAGAAACTCATAGTGCTGGTGAAGTTGGCGTGGTGAAGTGGACAATTCCCATAGCCTTTCTGAATTACTAATAGTAGGATTCCTTAATTTCATATGCCTCTTGAACCATGAATCATATGTTTTTCTGACAGGAGTTTGGTTTGCCGGTGTACATTTTCCAAGTGCAGGCACCCTTTATCGATGAGAAGCTATTAGAGGAAGGTGGTCACACATATGCAAGTGGAGAACACGTTGAGTTGCTAGCGAACAATGTATTGGTTGGCAAAGGCATTATTGAAGGTGTTGGTAGGAATGTCAAATGCCACAACAAACGACTGCCGCCGGGCATGGTGAAAGTCCACATTGTAGAGGCCATTGACCCCAATGCTAGGTTTCCCTTTCCCCACTCATTTTTAGAATCTTTATGCGACTCTGTTAAGTCTTTCAAGGTGTGGAACATTTCAGACCTCCATCGTACTTTGC
This sequence comes from Chamaecyparis obtusa, assembly GCA_027943335.1. NCBI lineage: Eukaryota > Viridiplantae > Streptophyta > Pinopsida > Cupressales > Cupressaceae > Chamaecyparis > Chamaecyparis obtusa. The sequence continues at coordinate 137,501 of BSBK01001193.1, forward strand.
CTGTGATGCAGCAGAAGGTATTATTCATTTCATTTATTTTCATGTCTGATTATAAAATTTCTTTAGGTGTATGGTAATATTCTTGTTGACATTCTTTTGGAGCAAGCACTCATTAGAAGTTGTCTATGTAACTTCAGGATGAAGTGGATGATGCCTTGACAGTGGACATAGAGCCTGGCGAGCAGTTCGGTCCTCCCGTTAGAAGAATGAGTGCAAGGATTCGACGCCTTGGTACAACCCCTCCAACAGTGCAGAAGGACCCTAAGAAGCGGTGCAAATTCTATACAAGACTTTTTTCACTTGCACAAAATAGACAGTGTAGGAGGAAATGATGAGGGGTCTGCATTGAGTCATTAGTGTAGAGAGTGCTACAATAGGGTTACTAATACTAACCTTTCTTAGATTGAGTTTAGTTAATTTGGTGATGTACGCTTGAATGGGATCTGTGATGAGTTCAAATCATGCACAGATTTCCTTGCGTTAATTTTTCTTTGTTCAATGCCCAAATGTGTTGGTACCTTTGGACAGTTGATTTCATACGTTGTTATATTTGCATTGTGTGTTGTGGATATTCAAGGCATTTCGGTTTGTGGAACATTGTTATCATGTTACTAATTACTTGTGTTGTTGTGTTGCATATTTGAATGATGAGTCATTATATTATTATTCTGTACAATAGTAATTTTATTGAAATTATTGGTGATCTGTTACGATGCACCGCCGAAGGATTATCTTTGATATGTATAATGCTAACCTTTACTGGTATCAACTTAAACTCTGATTCACATTTTTCTTTTTTAGTGGCATATTTTGCAGTATTGTACTCTGAAGAGGTGGGCTATAGATGTTTGGCACTATAAGGTGGATTTTTTGTGTGCATTCATGTGCATCCCTTTGTTTGGGTCCCAGTTTAAGTGTTTGATGTTATTGATATTCCATATTTCTTTGTGGTAACTATTGGGGTTATATGTTTTTCTGTTAAGATGCTCCCCCTTTGTATCTCGAAAATAAGTTTTAATGATTCTTTTTTTGTCGATTTCATTGCAGATTAGGTAGAAGACACTACATACCAACTTTCTGGTGGCCTGACAGTGGAGGTATAAATTGCCTATATGCCTTCATGTGTTCATTCCTTATTTATGGAAACTGATTGTATGGAAACTTTTGCGAGTCGTAATAAAGTTCACTCCTGATTAACGAACTATAATTGCATTGTTGGGAAGCAGGGATGGCCAAATGGAAAGATGCTTCCACATAGCCAAAGGTCATGGATAAATCTAGCAAGCATAACCCTCCCAATACATGTGCAGGAAATTCATAGTTTGATAGCCTAGGAAAGCGTGCAATGTCGACAAATTCATTTGGTCATAGGGAAGTACCTTCTTCAATGGAAGCACTGTTGGCCAAAGTAACAGATGTTGGTGGTGCGGCCAAGATTGGAAATAATGCAGGCACAGATGATCCCTTGACAACTGATATGTTAAAGAGTACAGTAGAGGAATTGACTAATACATTGAAGAGCACAGTATAGGAATTGACTGAAAGTCATATTTTTCTTCAACGCAATCACATTACCGTGATATCACAGAAGTTGGAGGCTACTGAAGCAGAGAATAAATAGCTTTTGTTGGAAAATTCAGAATGGCGGAAGAAATACAGGGACCTAGAGAGGTCATTTGTAGAGTTGAGGGTGAAGATTGTGAAGCAGGAGCAGGAATTGCTTGAACAACAATTGATTAGTACCAATGTGGAGGCAGCCCTTGCTTGTAACAAGAAGATGTTTTCCGAATCAACTATTAAGTATGATGTGATGCTAGATGTTTGGAGACATCACGTAGATGTCTGGAAGGTGAAATTCATGGAGGCAGCTAGATTGACTCCTGATAGTATCTAAGAACATGTATGTGGGAGGGCTGTCAAAGTGTGAATAGTTCTATCTATGTAATACAACACGTTCATGATAGGTTGCACGCTATTCATTTAACGGACAAGGCCCACTTGTACTGAGCAATGCAATAGCAAGTGATGGAAAATATGTGTTCTTTGACATTTATGTATATGTAAAAAATGGACAGCATGGCTAATTACAGTCATCATGTGTCTTCCCTCAACAGTGATCTTGAATACATAAAATAGACATTTATTGGCAATGAAAAAATTGCACCTCTTGCCATGTCTTGTATGTCCATGGATTGCACATTTACTTTTCAATTGTATAATGTGGTGATTGATCTTGATCTTAAAAGAAGGTGTTTATTATATGCAAAATATTAGAAATAATTTGTATTATTCTAACTAACCATATGCAGCAGGCACACACTTCTCTGTATGCTACGTCCATTTTTTGAAAAAAAAGGGACAGCATGGCTAATTTCAGTCATCACAGCCATCATATGAATTTTTTACTTCAAATTTGCAAATTGTAACAACCTTGACGATGTTTTAATTTAAAGGGTTCAATTGGTTTTTACTTTAAATTTGCAGATTGTAACAACCTTTATGTTTCACTTCAAATTTGCAAATTGTAACGACCTTGATGATGTTTTACTTCAAATGTGAAAATTGCAACAACTTCGATGGATATGTGGCAATATGAAATTTTCTTGTGTTTTCCTGCTTTCTTCCAGTTTTCTAGGATAGTTTTCCTACTTTCCAAGAAGTGCTCGTGCACAGATTTGTCTCTGTGTCAAAGTTTTGTGTTCCAGAATTGACCCCATGCCAAATGGATTGCTTCAAGGTCACTGGTTTTCCATGTCTATCCTATGTTTCACCTACGAAGTCGATCCACAAAGTTTTATGATTCATGCCCTTAGCCCCATGTTCTTCAATGTGTTGCCAAGGTCCAGTCCAGAGCGCATGTGCTGAATCACAAAACCCAGGGAGATTTTTGAGTTTTAAGGTCTACATGAGATATTTCATAATATGCCAAAATGTCAAAAACTCTCGATGTTTTATGTCTCCGTTATCTTTTGTTCTGAATGAAAACCCCCAATGTTTACGATCTCGATAGTTCATAATATGCCAAAATGTTGAAAACTCTAGATGTTTTCTACCTCGTTATCTTTGTTATGAATGAAAACCCTAGATGTTTTCGATCTCGATAGTTCATAATATGCCAAAATGCTGAAAACTCTCAATGTTTTTTGTCTCCTCATTATCTTTTGTTCTGCATGAAAACCCTGGATGTTTTTGATCTCGTCGCATCTATGCACTTATTCCCCGATGGTCAGCATTTCCTTTCCGCGCTGCTGCAACCGGTTTTATGGGACCATACTCCAAGGAGGCTTTCAACCAGCAAAGGATCAAATGGTTGTCGCATGTTCGCAAGGGATTTCTTTAGACCTTGCAATCATGTGACAGCCGTTGATTTTATTTTATTGCCTAAGGTGACTTGGCAGGTGTGGCAGCCTGAAGTATTCAAGTGGGTGGAAAATGACATATGATCTATGGTTGTCGCATGATTGTAAGGAATATTCTTCTCCTTTGCGATCAAGCGACTTCCATTTGATTTAGGATGGTTGTGTCGTGGGATCGAGTGTTGTCAGAAGTTGCTAAGGTGTTCATTTCTCTTTGGTCCTCGTACTGGCGACTGTAGCATTCTCATTGTCACTTGCTTCCTAGCGGTCTTCATGAAACATCTAGCTACTCAGCGAGTGGCTTATTTCCTTTGGTCGCCAGATCTCCAATTTCCCCCGTGGTTAAGTCCAAACAAGTAGTGACTCAGCGAGCGGATTAGGTCGCGTAATCTCCAAATTTTTGGTGGATCCATGTGTCAGTGGGGTCCCCAGTTCAAAAGGATCAATGGTTGCCGCATGAGTGGAAGGAATATTTGGGAGCTATGAGATCATGCGCTTGCTGTCCGATTGGAACCTTGGTTGCAGTGGGTCCGTTGTCAGAGGAGTTGTTGAGGTGTTGCTGATAAAGCAGTCAAGAGCGAATAAAAGATTGACAAGTCACAAGTTTGGGCCAGAGCTTTTCAGTCACGCAGTCACCGAATAACTTAAAAGTGGAAATTTGAAGTGGGTTGAAGTTGGTAATATGCTGACGTGCTAAAATTTCATTGGGTGCAGTGTGTCAAGGTGGATTTTGACTTTTTCAAGGAGTTTTGTGACTATTTCAAGGATAATCTGGACTGTTCATCTGTAGGGAAGTTAAGGAGATCGACGACTGTGTTTTAAATCTAGACCTGGTAGCCGTTATTATTCAAATCCAAATATCTCTAAAAGGTTTTTGCCAGTGTAGATGATTGCCTTGTTCATTGGAAAGATGGGAACGAATCACAGATTCATAGCCATAAAAAGCGTGAATGCATGGAAAACGGGATGGCCACGTGGACAAAATGTTAAGTACGCATGTCCGAAACAAATCGTGGATTCTTAGTCATGCAAATTTAAGAGACCTAAATGTTAAGTGCGCATGTCCAAAACAAATCACGGATTCTTTGTCATGTAAACTTAAGAGGCCTAAATGTTAAGTGCGCATGTCCCAGACAAATGGCATCTTCATAGCCATGCAAATTTAAGATGCACTAAATGTTAAGTGCGCATGTCCGACATAAATTGCAGACCAAAAGAGTTGCAATTTGAAGGACTAAATTAGAAGTGCGCATGTGCGAAACAAATCATAGATTCATAGTGTTGCAAATTTAAGAGGGACTAAATGTTAACTGCGCATGTCTAAAATATCATAGTGTTAAGTGACATGTAACGGTACAGTTCTTCATCAAATGAAAGACCGCGAAAATGGCATTAGAATAGGAGAAGAGTGGATGGGCATTAATTGAAGTGTTGAAGTTAATATTACCATTAATATTTGAAATGTAAACTGTGCTTGTGCGAAATGGGTAACCGTTCTTTATTTCAAAAATCACATACGCATGATAGCACATCGGACCTCCGCAATTACATTTCCCATCCTTTCCTAATTACTATCACTGACACCGACTTTATAGAAAATACTTGACATTTTTGAAGGCGGACTTGCACAATTAAATAATGATTGAAAACCCATAACACTTTCGTACTGCTGAGATGACTCATCTTTAAAGCAAATACTTGATATTTTTGAACGCAGACTTGCGCAATTAATATTCAAATCGAAAACCCATAACACTTTCATTCCAGTGAGATGACCTGACATTTCCTCCTACAAGTGGAAGTGATTTCCCCAAAATTACTTGATGTTTTTGAACGCGGACTTGCGCAATTAATATTCAAATCGAAAACCCATAACACTTTCGTTCCGGTGAGCTGACCTGACATTTCCTCCTACAAGTGGAAGCGATTTCCCCAAAATTACTTGATGTTTTTGAACGCGGACTTGCGCAATTAATATTCAAATTGAAAACCCATAACACTTTCATTTCGCTTAGATGACTTGACATTTCCTCCTACAAGTGGAAGCGATTTCCCCAAATTTGATCGTTATATTCATATTCATATCCTCCTTGCTCAACATAAGTTTGAGTTATCCAATGGTTAAAATACTAGGTGGGCTAGCAGTTGTATTATCCGCTTGTAGCTACCTGGCAATCATGGCCACTAAATTGTGGCCCATCTCCAGAGGCAGTGTAGGTATGATCTTCCTATTCTATGCCATCGGAGTTGGTGCCATCGTCATGCTTCTGAGCCGCAATCTTAGAATGGAAAATGATCCCCATCCACAAGAAGCAGCACCTGCACTGGGTACTGGCTAGTATTGAATTTTCTTTTATTACTTGCTTTTGGTGCCATAGGTAATATGATTTTCTATTTTTCTCATGCTACTCTTCCGTCTATATTCTTTGCAGATGCTGTCTGAAAAGTGCAAGTGCGAGCCGCAGGCCGAAATTGCATTTTTATGTTGTTGTGAGTTGGTAGTAAATTTGCCTTTTATTGTTAGTGCTAGTGCCATCTGATCAATATTTGTAAATGATGGTGGCAGTCCTAAATTTTTTCATCTTGAATTCGTTGGCTGACAGTATTGTCCAGCAACAAACTTCAAAATGATGTGAAAACTTATTTTAAGTTAATAACTTGGTTTCTCATTATCTAAAAGATTCATACCACAATCAATTTCTTTCCTTTTCTTTCAATTAGACTGTAAATGGTGTGAAAATTTGTGCCATAGGTGTATTACAGATAATTAATTCCTTTGAATGGCTTAAATTAAGAGTTGAAATATTTGTCAAGGGTCGTCAGGGTATTTTAACAGCATCAAATGACACCAAAAACATAGTTGCAATGGAAAAACCATTTTATGGTATAATTACATTCTATTTAATCCATATGTTCTGGTGCACCGGCTTTTGAACTAGTTTGGTTGTTTAAAACTTCAAATTTTGACCCAAAAAAAAAGGCACTAGCTATCCTCCCGACAAAATGCACCTACAGACGAATTTTTTTTTTTCCAGATTTACGAAAACACAGTGATTTGTTTTCGAATTTTTTTTGGTGTTTTCGATTCAGAATCTACAGATCATGAAGAACAAAGCCTAAAAATTTCATAAAAATCCATGGTGTTTTTGAATTTTTCATATTTGTACGATGGTGCATTTTGTCGGGAGAATAGCCGCGTCCAAAAAAAAATACTTTGCTATCTAACACGTTAACTTGGGTGATATGTTATTAGAATTTCATAAGTTGTGTTTAATTCTGTTAAGATATTTCTCTCTAAATTCCATTCTTATATACCATTCAATATAATAATATATTTGACTATTGAAAAACAGAATAAATGAACAATTGGAAAAATAATAAGAAAGATATTCACAAAATTATTTTGACTGATGTTAAACAACAAAGGGAGATATTGGTAGAAATTTGTTGTAGAATGAATAATAGAGAATAGAATGATATTAGAAAGAGAATAAATTTCAAATGTATGCGAGAATTGTTGAGAGAAAAATTTAGAATGTTCTAAGAAAAACTTAGTATCGAAGAGATTTTACAATCTTAGTTTGTTATGTTTTAATGAATAATAAATTAAAAATTATGGAAATATATTGAGGGAATTTTAGTGTCAGAAAAAAGAGCCAATATATAAATATATTAGTGGTTGTCATATTAGTTAACGAGTAAAGAATTTATTAGGTCACATCAAAATGTCGTACCATAATCACTAATTTATGTTTTACCTTTTAATTCATGAGAAATAAATATATTGTTTTAGTAAGGTCAATATAGACATTCTAAAGTCGAAAGACTTAGAGGTGTAATAATATGATTAAACCATGACAAACAAAAGCAAGATTTTATAAAGGCCTTGATATTTTACATAATGAATAAAATTGTTCCAGTTTTTCACTTAGATTGACTAAAAAAGTACATAATATTTTGGGCATGCCATTATAATTTTGTTAAGGTTGGGGATTGTATTAGGTTTGGGATTGAAGGTAAGTGTTGGGATTAGGGTTTAGTATTTATGATTATGGTTCACTATTTAGGATTAGATAAATAAATGAATGAATATATATATATATATATATATATATATATATATATATATATATTTAATAGTAAATATATTATTTCACTAAGGTCAACAGAGACATGGTAAAGTTCAAAGACTTAGAGGTTTAATAATATCATCAAAGCATGAGAAACCAAATCAAGATTTTATTTAAAGGACTTGATATTTTACATAATCAATACTTTTGGTACGGTTTTCCACTTGGATTGAGAAATAGTACAAAAAATTATGGTTAAGGTTAGGGATTGTGTCAGGGTAAGGATTTAGGGTAATTGTTAGGATTAGGGTTTAGTATTTAGGATTAGGGTTAAGCATTTAGGAGTAGATTTATAATTAGGGTTATGGTTTAGGTAAGGACTTAGAAATTATGGTTTACTATTTATGACCAGTGTTAGGATTAGAGTTTCACTTTTACGATTACATATTACCATTTAAGATTTAGGATTATGGTTACGATTGAGATTATGATACTTGTTTACACATGTTTAGTATTATAGATAGGATTAGGGTGAGGGTTTACCATTTAGGATTGGGTTTTGGGTTTAGCATTTAGGAATAGATTTATTATTCTAGGGATTAGTATTATAGTTAGGATTAACGTTAGGGTTTACCATTTAGGATTAGATTTAAAAGTAGAGGTTATCATTTATGAATATGGTTTAGGCAAGGATATTGGATTAATGGTTTAGCATCTACCACTAGGGTTTAGTATTTAGGATTAGGGCTTGGCATTTAGTATTAGGGATTACATTTAATATTTACATTGATGATCATGCTAAGAGTTATGGTGTCAATTTATGTATTGTTAGTATTATGATTAAGGTTAGGGTTTACCATTTAGTATTAAGGGTTAGACTTATGACTAGGATAATGGTGCATGTTCGCATCATGATGGGTGCTACGGTTATGGTTAGGTATTGTATTCAAGCTTTCCATTTAGGATTAGAGTTTAGTGTTGAGCATTAGGGTTAGGATAAGGTTCTATAATTTGTAATTAGTGCTTCACATTTAATTGTAGGGTTTAATATTAACCATTAGTGTTTAATATCGAGTTTTATAGTTAGGGTTTAATATTTAATATCAAGTTTTAGAATTTAGGATGTAGCATTTATGATTAGGGTTTACCATATAATATTACAGTTTATCGTTTAAGAATATGCTTTATATTAGGATTTGGGATTTAGGGTTTACGAATCAGGCTTAGAATGAGGGTTTAACCTTTAGGATTAAGGTTAGAATTAGGGTTTATCATTTAGGATTATATTAGAGCCATAAGGATTATGGTTTAACATTTATGATTGGGGTTCTAAGATTAGAGTTTACAATTCATAATTAGGTTATTCTCATCTGGGATTATGGTTTACAATGTAGTATTCAGGGTTATGGCTAGGATTAGGATTACGGCATGGGTTTAGTATTTTAGATTATGGTTTAACCCTAATCATAACTGTACTCGTAAGCATGTGCCATTTACACATAGGGTTCAGCATTTGGGATTTTACAATTGCAGTTAGGATTAGATGGCTTAGCATTTACAATGATAGTTATGAGTAGGAATTAGCATTTAGGATTAGGGATTAGCTTTTATTATTAGAGTTAATCCTTTATAATTTGGTTTGACCATTTAGCATTATGCTTTAGGTAAGGATATAGGATTTATAAATTAGCAGAACGAGGATTGTTGTTTAGCATTTAGGAATAGGACCTTATGATTTATGAATTATGATAGGGATCAATGTTTATGATTAATGAGTAGGTTTTTCATTTAGGGTTTAGGGTTATGATTTGAAGATTAGGGTTAGGGTATGGGTACACATTGTGTGCTAAAAATGTATCACACTTCTATTAATCATTTGGTTCAAGAACAATCAAGAATGAGGTCTCAAAAGGGGATTCATAGCTCTCTAGTCATGGAGTGCAGGGATTTAGGATTGAGGCCCTCAGATAAGAGATGGTGATCTTCTTTTTTGATGGATTCTGGTATTGCTTATTTTTCTTGTTTTGAACATTCAAGTTACTTCCAAAACACTTGAGACTTGTGGAAGAAGGAGGATATGACTGGTTTAGATGGGTAGGTGAATGAAAAGGATTCAAGGGTATGCAGTATGTTGATCTTGAGGAAAGATAGGATATGGAGGGACGTATGGACCTGAGATGGATGATTAATTAGGAGAATTGGTAGGGGAAAGTGAAGGGACATAAGGGCCCCAAATGGATGGAAGACGTGAAGCCCTTAGTATTGGTGGAGGAGGTCCAACCATGGACGTGGAAGATGCAAAAGGATATTCAATAAGATCATCAACATCTATATCACAACCAAGGACATCAGCATCTTTAGAGTGAGCATTGGGATTTTCAATAGGATCATGTATATCTTCAATATGAGCACCTTCTTTGGTATGATTTTTCAAAGCTTGCAAAGAGTTACGAAGAGTAGAAAATGGAAGTGAACATGGAGTGGTAGAACAAGAAGATGGAAGACTTTGATCTTGACAAGGATATTTGGACAGCACAAGGGTATAATTTTGCTCTTCATTTTTAAGGGGTTTAACATTCGAAGTGACAACACTATTTTTTCTAGCTTTAATGGAAGTATCATAGTTGGAAAGTGCAAGTGTAGTAAGGTTATTTTGATTGTCAGTAAGGTCAATGGTGCAAGTAGTAGCTTGATCTTACTTAGGAGAAGTCTTCAGACATGGTGGAATGAATGAGAAATGGCATAGATGATCAAAAGAACCATGAAATGAATATGATACATCATTAAAAGGATTGGATGACATGGAGGGTTCTTGATCTTGATCTTTCTTTATGTTCTTTTCTTTACCATTTTCAGAGTCCTCTTGACATGGAGGTAGTTCTAAGGACAAGGATGCATGTTGGAATTTTATGGAAGACTTTGGAAGAGATGGTGAAGGGCTAGCTAAAGTAGGCATTATAGTGCACAAAGGGTTTGGCTCTTTAGGTTTAGCATTATTAGAAGTATTTACATCGAAGTGAAGGTTAGCTTGAGTTTCTTGAAGAGGTTTCTCTTGAGGGTAAATATAGGAAACTACATGGAAAGCATTAGGAATTTTATTGGATGAAGGATTTGTGAAAGATTTTAAAGACTTGGCAACTTTAGGAGATGTAGGGGTATTGGAAGAAGTAGGAGATGGAAGGGAACCATCAAAAGACAAAGGTCCAGCATCAACATGATCTTGCTCAAGAGTGTAATCTTTATTTTTAGCATGAGAGTTCTTTGAGGATAAATGCTCATAGTATCTATGTTTATAATCAGCACAGAAAGATTTATCTTCCTCATTAGAAGTAGATGTGTCATATTGTTTTCAACAAGCATCATAGTCTCTTTCAAAATCAGAATCATATGGATCACCATCATGATCTATCCAATGTGACAACTCATTTTACTAAGCACGAGCACATGACTAGGATGACTATTAGGAATAGAGGTGTCATAGGTATCACTACATTATGCATCATCAGAGTCATCATAGTCATCAAAGATAGGTGTGTCAGTCTTCATCAAAGAGGTATGAGAAGGATTATGACATTGTTCATTATGGTATCTCTTGAGAAAAGAAGTAAGACTCTTGGGAGAAGTAGAAGAGGAACTAGATTGTGATTAAGAGGATAGTGAAGACTTAGTGGAGGAAGTAGAGTCAGATAATGAGGAATGTGACTAATGTCTAGAAGAGTCATGGTAAAACTTAGAAGATGAAGAATGATGAGAAGACTTAGAATATGATAACTGTTTGGAAGAAGGAGGTCATGACAAGATCATGTGTATGATCCTAGCAAAGGTGTCTGATTTAATCAATTTTTCTTTTGTTTTAGTCATAAATTTATCACCCATGAGATTTCTGGAGGAATATTACTCTTCAAATTGAGCAATTAGTTGGAGATCGTCTATTCTCAAGAGAGGTTCCATAACAAGATAGTTGAAATTCATGGTTCTAGAAGAAGAGCAATGAAGCATGGAAGTGACAGAAGAGATGAATAGGAGAAGGTAGACTAGATAATAAGAGGAAAAGAATCAAGAGGACGTGGATAGTTTATGAAGAAGATGAAGAAGTGTGAAGGAAGAAGAGAAATGATGAAAATGGGAGACTAGGAAGACACGAGAGATGTGGAAGAAAGAAGACCGAGTCATTTTGTGTAACTTGATACCATTTAATTTCATTTGGATGTTGACCAACATGTCATAGCACTATTGGGGAGAGCTTTGAAGTTTTTATGACTCGAGAACTCATATTTGTTTGTTTTAAAAGATCAGGTAAACACATAAAGCAATTTTTATCATTGATTTAGGAAATTGATAAATTGGAGAATGGGGGCCCAAAGTTTAGGCGACCATTTTAGGGTGCATAAACACGTCATAGTTAGTACTAAGTTCACTCTAATCAGTTCTGCAACCTAAACATTGACCGTCATAAGAATTTAAATCATTGCACGAGCCATACGTTAAATCGTAACCTAACGCTAACCATAATGTGGGCCTTCAAACCCTAATGAGTAATCGCAAACATCAAATAAATTACTAACCCCTTGCCTAACCTAAACATTCACTTTGATCGTACTCATAATGTAAACCTTTATTTTAACCAGAGTCCTCACTCCAATCCTTAACTCCAACCCTTCTTATAAGACAAAACATAATCTCAACCATGATGGAAACACAACCGTAACTATACTAAAAAAAAAATAACTCAACAGTAACCCTTACAATTTTTTTAATCGTAACCCTAGATGTAATGGTAATCCTAACCTCTTCCCCATCAATTATGAATCATAACCCTAATTTGATTGATTCAATTCTATTCTATTTCATTGTTGATAACCTTAATATGTAAACCCTCACCTGAACTCTAAAACCCCTACCATAGAGCATGTATTAATTTTATTACCATACTCAACATATATTCTATATAATCTTATTGTATTAACATCCCTGACCTAAAGCTTAACGAATGAATAATAAGAAACCTAACCTTACTACTAACTGTAATCATAATTTTAAATATAAGCATAGTCTGTGCTAATAATACCCCTAACCCTAATCCTAACCGTAATCCCAAGCCTAACCCTGACTCTGATCATAAAACTAACCCTAAACCTTATCGCTTAGAAAAATACTAAATTCTAAACCTTAATCACAACCCTACTCATAAATGCTAAACTCTATATGTAAATGTTGAACCATTATCGTAATCCTAACCCTAACATAGAGATTATCCATGCAATGAATTAAAACAACTCATAACTCAAATGCAAATACTCAATGAGAGATATAAACCTCTATATAGAGCAAGTCGTAACTAAAAACCAAGCTTCAAAAAAAACCCTAAGTGTTGTTGCTTTCATAACACCGTTGGTCATTATTTTTTTTAAGTTCTAAAGGGACGTTACTTTTACAAATCAGTTAAGTCTGTAAAGCACATGTTTTATAATATATCACCTTGCAGGGTGGTCTGTCATCACTTTAGATTTCCTAGGTTCAAACCCTTTTAAATTTTTTGCAAGTCTAAGCCCGACGATTTTTCCTCAACAATCCTAAGTCGTAACTGCCTTATTTGTTAAGGTTCTCAGTGTTTTATTTAAGAGAATCTGATAAAGATCTAATGATCATCGCAAGATCGCATGCAATCTTTCAAGCCTATGCGAACATACGACAATTGTCGATTGTCTTCATTACACACAATTGCACTACTGATCCGATGGTTGTCGTATGTTCATTTTTCTAAAGAGGATCAACGGTCAGAATTCAAACTTGAAGAAACGTCGGTGCAAAGTTCAATTTTTCCCTTTCAAGCAAGTGATGATTCGATCTTTCAGATAATTAATGGTGAAAGAAATGATTGCTTTCGATTGCTAATATATCAAACATAAATCTACGCTTTCCTGGAATCCACAATGAGATAAAAGTTTGCAAGGAAATGGGGGAGAAGATTTGCAGTGGTCGATTATCATTTTCTAAAAATTTTGAAGGAAAGGTTGGTGAATTATTTGCACACTCATTGGCTATTAAAAGATATTATCATTCTGCCATGTTTCTTTTACACCAACTGTATAGAATTCGCAAGCTCTAAAATGCCCCCCACGAAGGAATTGTCTGGTGAAACTGAGTACAGTAAGAGGGGTCTACACGAGGATTTATTGTAGTTATTGCCTAGTTCAATGACTGACTTAGTAAAGGTTAGATAGTTAACACCAAAGGAACCTATGCTAAAGGTAGATGACGGCTTGTATGACACAGGAAATTATATTAGGGTTGCTAAGATTGGTATTCCTAGTGGAAGTGGGGTGTCTGATTTCACTGGTTTCACATTATTCACAGTAGGATTTAGCCAGAGAAATGCCCCTATCCCTAGCAGTAATATATGGCAATTGGACTTAGGTAAGCTTGTCGTGCCTGATGTTTTCATAGATGCAAACCTAATGACTCAGGTTGCAAAGAATTATGACCCTATTACCAGGGAGATTAGGGATGGTAGAGGACAATTGCTGTTGACAATTTCTATTGAAGAGATCAGGATGATTTTTAGGTTGACTAAACACTCAAGCGACATAGAACCAATTAATTTTGAAGAATTGAAAGAAGTATATAATGCACAAAGGAATTGTCTCAGAAATGGTCCTATGAAGGATTTTTGTGGTGAGATTGGAAAGATGATTGTCATGTGACAAAGTACACAGGAGCCCTTCAAAATAGAATATTTTGATGTGAGAGGAAGAGGTGCATATTGGTCACTGTGTCAGATTTTTTAGGGAAGATGCTGAAGAGAAAATGCCATTACATTTGATGTATATGATGGTCCAGATCTTACATCCACACTTATCAATTACTTTTGATTATGCCCCTTTTATTGCTAACTTGATTCATAATGGACTCATGGGGATTCAAAGAAGTAAAGATGATAATCCATTCTGCTGGTACTCCTTCATGATGTACATGTTTTTATTTAAAGGTGCTAGTTATTTTGAAACGGAGATGGAATTGTCAAAGCAGAGGGATGGTGATGACATGCTAGTCCAACTCTGGAACCTCACTATTGCATTGGACATCAAAGACAGTAGTTTTATATAGTTTGATAAATGTTTTGCAACAAGACTAAGGCTATTGTTTGTAAATGACAGCTCACGAGTCCCAAAGGCCCTGGTCGAACTTGTCCGGCCACAAGAATTCACCAAAGACCTCAAAATAGTACATAACTAGGGGGATTTCATCTTTTATCCTTATTCAACTATTATTAGATTGTATGGCTTTAGGGGGGCTCCCTTTATCCTACCATATCAGGTTCCCCTTAAGATTGGTATTGCAGAATTCTTCAAACAACTGGGGGATATTGAGAAGAAAACTCTCACTGGAAAAGGTAGAGGAACTCTATTCCCAAATATTACAATCACCCACCAATTTGTAATTACAAAGGGTGGATGGGTTCATATGGACAAGTTCCTCCAACCATATCATATGACCACTACAACTATCCAGACAGCAAACCCAGAGGGGTGTTATAATGAAATGTTCAAGAAAAGGGTTAGATGCTCCCAAATAAACCACATTTTCAACTTCCCTAAGGATATTGTGAGAAATGTCGGAGGACTAGATGATCATTTTATCAGAAGGGAAAAATGGTTATTATTTAAGAAGACCTTGGATTTTGTTAGGCAGTTTGATCCAGGTTATGATCCCCTAGGCAGTATCAACCCTATAGGGAAAAGGATAGACACTCTCATGGATTGTTTTAAGGAAATTTACAAAACCCTAGATTGGAAGAAGAAGAAAGCCATGGATGAGAACCCAAAAAAGGGTAAATCAGTATTAAGCAAAGTTACACTTGGAAAGATGTTGCCTCCTGCCAAATATATGTTGCAGAAAAAGACTGGTTACAATGTAATAATCCCACAATCTGACATAAGGAAACAGGTAAAGAAAAGGGAGGATATGCCTTTTACATCAGAGCATGTGGAGAAATAGAAGGAGGTTGTGGGGATTACAGACACACCTCATGATCAGCCTAGTCAAAATATATTTGTCTCCTCCCACCAAGAAGCAAAGGATAGAAGACAGGCCTCAAGATGTAGAAGAGGAGTACTCTCCTTCCCAATCACCCTATAATATGACCGATGATGAGGAGATCATAGAGCAAGTACAACAATTGGGATGTGAGGGTCAAATTTTTATGACTTATGATGAAATTAATGAAGGAGTGCCAGAGTAGCCAAAAGATCCTAAATTAGGCCTAACAGGTGGACAGATGGCAGGAACAGAGCTGGACCCTATAGTCAAGCAAGCATGTGATGAATTTTTGGCTGATGATGCTTTTGTAAAGGCTAGGGATTTTATACAATTTGTATGGAAATTAAACATGACTCAGTTTGAAGAAGCCTATGAAAAAAGGCATAGGGAGAATCCAGATAAGGATCCCAAAGTCATAGAAGTTGAGGTGAGAAAGGAGATGATAGAAAGGTTTGAAAACACTACTCCAGAATAGGGGAGAGAGCTAGTAAGAAATGCAGGAGTACTTATCCTCCTTGAATGGGACATAGCTGATGCAGTGGTCCTTGATGTAGTTAGGAAGCAAACCACACCTATGCACAAGACCAAAGAAGAGGCAGAACAGGCTATAAAAGGAGTTGCTTTCTGTAATAATCATCAAACATTGGTCATGTGGTCTTTGAAGAAGGATGAAAAGAACAAAGCAAAGCAGGCAACAAGGGATACTCTCACTGGTGGCCTCATAGTTAAGAGGGTTACTGACACTTCTGCAATTGAAGCATCAAGTATGGTGGTAGCCACAGCCCAGCTTGTAGAAAAGGTAGCAGAGAAGGAAGCCGAGGAAAATGAGGAGCTCACTAAAAGATTTGAGACAATGGTAAAAGCTTATGGTGATTTAAAACAAGGCATGTTTGAGAAGGATAAGATAATTGTAGAGTTGAAGAGAAGGTTGGGAGAAGAAGGCCCAGTCCAAGAACCAAAACAATTGCAAATTTCTTCTTCCAGTGCTGGACCTTCTTCCTCAAGCCCTATTGTTGAATATCCCCTATCTCCTTTACCCCCTTCCATGAGCAATGAGAACACAGAGCAGAGAGATAAGCAGAGGTTTGAAAAAAGAATAAAGGACACCATCCTACATTGATGTTGCAAATGTAAAACCAAAGGAGGTCTATAAATATGCTAAACAGTTATCTAACTTTTTGACCTCATTTAAGAAAGAGGTGGACACTATAGGGAAAATTTTGTATAGGTGGGTGCCCAGGGAAAAAATGTTGATATCATTCCTTGATTTGATTAAAGATCGGAATACTCTACATGTCCAATTGGCAAGTACTTATAAAATTTTTGAAGACCTTCTTGAGTTTGAAGTAAGTAGGGAGGGTTTGAAGAGAAAGGCAGAGCTTTTAAGAGTGAGATATTTTCAGGATAACTACCACATGTTCCTGGGTCTTATCAAAGTAGATGGAACCATAATGGATAGGGAACAATGGGTGGAACAAATTGACAGTGGGGCACTGGCCAAAATAGATGTTATTTTGGGTGCAGAAGATACTATTCCTTTCACACAAGTAATTGAAATATTACAAGATGCCAGAATACAGTTTACTAAAATAATGACTGAAGTTCACCAATTGGTTAGTGGTTCTAGCTTTTAATTGGCCTGATGAAGATACTTTTGCAGCTTGGGAAACATCATACCTTTCAGAGACTATGAAAGAAGAGGAAACATCCAGTGAGGATGCAACAGATGGCAATGCCCCTACTTCTTAAAAGAAAACAATCTTGCAGTGTAGGTGTTAGCCAATGAATAAGCCACTAGCCAGCAGTGGAGCTTTTTTTACAGAGGTCATTGCTTGAAAAGGTTCTATTTACAATTAATTGATAAAACTATTTTCTTTTCTATCCTATGTTATCGTCGGGTTCCATAGTTGTAGTGGCATTTCTTCAGCATCCCTTTGTCTTATCAAATCCATTTCCTTTTCAAAATAGCTTGCACCTTAGAAAAGGAACATGTGCATAAGCAGAGAATAGCAAGAGAAAGGCCTATCCACTTTACTCTTCTAAATTCCTATTAACCTTTCATGGATCAACTCAGCTATGAAAGGGGCAAAATCAAGAGTAACTTCTGAATAAGGATGCAGTATCTAAACCATCATGTACATCAAGTGTACTGGCATTCTCTCTTCAACAACCTATCCAAAGATGTGACATAATGACCAATATGCACATCTGGCCCTCGGGTTAAACTACTCTACTTTGAAAGGCTCTCCTGTATTTGATCCTATTGGAACCAAACCCCCAATTTTGATAAAAGTTTCCTACATTGGATTAGTCCTAAGATAATTTCTTTGAGCATTATAAACATTCTTCAATTCTTCAAAGTCTATTCTTTCCAAATCAGTAGATGGTTCACTTAACGTAACAAACTTATTCTTCAAATCACTATATCTAAAAGAATTTCGACAATTATATACTTAGAAGTGGACATATCAGTAGAACCCTTTTTACACATTGATCATTGTAAGAAAAACACCACTGCTAGCCAGTGTCTTATGCATTGGGTACCACCTCCAGTACAAGATTGTAATATATGAATGAATATAGAAATCTAAAATATTTTTTATACTTTGAAAATACTAATCACCCTGTGCTGGATTTTATGAAAAGAGTCCTAGATTCTCAATACTTATTGGTGTATCCTTAAGCAAAACCCTAGAGAACTTATGTCACATTGAAAGCTTATTTAATCTGACCCTTGATCAGAGCTAAGAAATGTAAACATATTCACAGAGATTATCCATGCAATGAATTTGAACAATTTGTAATTCAAATAGAAAAACTCAAGGAGAGATAAAAACCTTGGATTCTATTCAAATGCCATATCAATATATGCTTACAAAATGCCTTACAGTGCAACCTTTTGAAATGAACTGGAATGAAAAATATTCTTCTTCCATAGAAATATGCCTAATACAGTCTATGATATTCCAGACTCAGAAAACTTATCAGTCATATTGATCAAGTTCCCGGTCCCTTATAATGATCTTTTTTGAAAATTTCTAGTAAAAGGATTGTAAACAAGCTTCGGATCTTTTTTGAAGAAGACAAGAAAATAGTTGTCATATAGGACAGAAAAGTAAAATAGAGACTTTCTTCTTACAAAATTTCAAAATGGTTTGCTATTATGAGCGTGAAGAATTTGCAACAACTCCCAAAGGCAGTTCAACTTCTGTCAGGTGTAGTGTCTGTGCTTGGTTTAGGGAGTTGGGGCATTGACAA
The DNA here is from genome assembly GCA_027943335.1 of Chamaecyparis obtusa. Lineage (NCBI taxonomy): Eukaryota > Viridiplantae > Streptophyta > Pinopsida > Cupressales > Cupressaceae > Chamaecyparis > Chamaecyparis obtusa. The sequence continues at coordinate 156,225 of BSBK01001193.1, forward strand.
CTGTTGCCTCCTAAGTGGATGTTTCTTCTTCTTGGACTTCTTCGCCAACTTTTGAATGGTACATTTCTTTCCAGGTTGCAAAGGTATCTTCACTTGGCCAATTAAAAGCCAAAATGTCATTCTGTGTTGGCAAAATTTTGTCCCAGCTACTAACCAATTCATGCACTTCAGTCATTACTTTAGTAAAATGTATCCTGGCATCTTTCAACATTTCAATCATCTGTATAAAAGGAAGTGTATCTTCTATAGCTAAAATACCATCCATCATGGCCGACACCCCGTTCTCAATTTGTTCTAACCATTGGTCCCTCTCTTTTATGGTTCCATCTACTTTGAGAAGACCCGGGAATATTTTGAAATTATTCTAAAAATATCTTACCCTTAAAAGCCCTTCTTTTCTCTTTATTCCCTCTCTGATTACATCAAAATCAATAAGGGATTTGACAATTTTATAAGTACTTGCCAATTGATGATACACAGTACTATGATCTTTGATTGAATCCCAAAAACACTTCAAAATATTCTCCCTAGGTACCCATGTATCCAAAATTTGGCCCACAGTATCCGCCTCTTTCGCAAATGAAAGCAAAATGTCAGACAACTGCACTGCATATTTATAAACTTTTGTGGCTTTTACATTTGTAGCAAAGTGTACGATGGTGTCCTTCATTCTTTTCTCATACTTCTATTTCTCCATTCGTTCTATATCTTCATTACTCTGAGATGGGGGAAGAGGAGAGAGGGGATATTCAACAATGGGGCTTGAAGAAGAATGTCAAACAGTAGAAGAAGAAAATTGTAACTGTGGTGCCTGGATTTGATTTTCTTCCCCTAAATTTCTTTTTAAGTCTGCAATTATCTTATCCTTTTGAAACATCCCTTCTTTCAACTCCCCATAAGCCTTCAACATTGTCTCAAGTTTTATCATAAGCTCTTCTTTCTCCTTTTCTTCTCTTTCGACCACCTTCTCTGCAAGGTGAGTAGTGGCTACTACCATGCTTGACGCTTCAATTTCTAAGGTGTCAAGAACCCTCTTTACTATGAGACCTCCAGTGAGAGTATCCTTAATTATTTGTTTTCCTTTGTTCCTTTCATTCTTGTTCAATGACCACATGACCAATGCTTGATGGTCATTACTGAAAGCAACTCCTTTTACAACCTGTTCTGCTTCTTCTTTGGTCTTGTGCACAGGTGTAGTTTGTTTCCTAACTGCATTGAGGACCACTACATCAGCTATGTCCCATTCAAGGAGGATGAGCACTCCTGCATTTCTTACCAATTCTCTCCCTTGTTCTAGAGTAGTTTTTTCAAAACTCTCTGTCATCTCTTTTCTTATTTCATACTCAATAACCTTGAGATCCTTAAGAGGATTCTCCTTGTGCTTCTTCTCATAGGTTTCCTCAAATTTATTCATGTTCAATTTCTATAAAAATTGTAGAAAAGCTCAGGTTCTCACAAAGTCATCATCAGCCAGAAATTCATCACATGCCTGCTTGACAATAGGGTCCAGCTCTGTCCCTGCAATTTGTTCCACTATTAACCCTAATTCAGGTTCCTTTGGTTGCTTTGGAATTCCTTCATTTATTTCTTCATGAGTCATGAAAATCTATCCCTGAGTTCCCATTTCCCGTACTTGTTCCATGATCTCCTGATCATCTCTGATGTTTAGGGGTGATTGTGAAGGAGAATATACTTCTTCTGGATCCGGATGCCTTTCTTCTAGCCGTTGTTTCTTGGTGGGAGGAGAACAAACAAGAATCTATTCAGCTGGCTATTCTTGACGTGTATCTATCATTTCCTCAACCTCTTTTTGCTTCCCTTCCTCCCCTGATGTAGAAGGGACATCTTCTCTTGTCTTTTGCTACTTCCTAATGTTAGATTCAGGGACTATGACATTGTAACCAGCCCTTTTTTGCAGCATATATTTTCCAGGAGGCAACATCTTTGGACATGCATCTTTTCTAAAAAATGATTGAGCCTTCTCAGGGTTTTCGTCCATGGCTCTCTTCTTCTTCTCTTCCAGAGTTTTATAAATTTCTTGAAAACAATTCATTAGGGTATCTATTTTTTTCCCCATAGGATTTATACTGCTTAGGGGGTCATATCTGATGGAATAAGGATGAAGTGACTGAGAGGGGGGGGGTGAATCAGTCACCATAAAACACTTCACAATTATTTCTTTCTAGATCCCTTAGGATATCTTAATGAATATTATCTGTTTAACACTCGGTAAATAGATTGCAGTAACTTAGAAGATGCAGAAAGTATTAGTAAATTATCTTTAGATATTCATTAGCACTTGTATATGACTAAGATAGCAATTAATAACACAAGAGACAAGATTTAACGTGGAAACCCAATATGGGAAAAACCACCAATGTATCTAGATACTATTTTTCACTTTTCTGAAGTGATGCCCGGTTAGAAGCCAACCCGGTAAAAGGTTACAAAACACACTGTTAGGTGTGACCTTATTAGAGGATTTAATCACCCTGCTAGGAGTGGCCTGGTAAGAGGTCTTGAGAACAATTCAATGGAATTGTCACCTTGTTAGAGGATTTACAATATGGCTGTTAAACCAACTCGGTTAAGAGATTTACAATTCACTGTTACAATGATAAGAAGGTAACAATGAAAATGACCTGTATAAAAATGCAACTGCCTTGCTAATTACATATCTCTATTCTGCATAAGTGTGGTCCTTCCTGATCGAATATATCCCTGCTGCACCTCAAGGATATCTGATCATCCTTCATAATTTCGCACACACCTTTTCTGCTTTTCTTCTATATATCTTCTGCTATTGTGTATATTTTATTTTCACATTTGACCTTTTATTTATATGATTTTAGATTTGTCAAATCGACATTACTTAGTATAATAGTCAGCTGAATTAAGCAAACTTTATTTGCAAAAAAAAAAAATCCTTCAAGGGCCGACAGTGCTCGGTGATCATAACTTTCTACAATCTTTCAGAGACCGAGGGAACTCGGTAAACACTGATAATCCTTTTTCTTCAAAAACTGACTAAACTCGGTAGATGCTGAATTTTCTTTGATGACCGACTGAACTCGGTAAACACTAAATTTTCTTTGATGACCGACTGAACTCGGTAAATGCTATCTTTTCTTCGATAACCGACTGAACTCGGTAAACACTAAATTTTCTTTGATAACCAAGTGAACTCGGTAAGCACTAATATTACTACCTGGTAGACCGACTGAGCTCGGTAGGTACTGAATGTTGTGGATTATGACATAGTGTGACATCAAAGACAATACATAATTTGAGTAGCAATTTCCTTCAGATAATTGTTTCCAACAATATCCAGGATCAAAATGATGGACAAAAGAAAGAATCTTCTTATATGCTAACCACTTTTCCTTTCTGAGTGCTTGATCATCTAATCCTAATATATTTTTGATTATGTCTTTAGGGTAATTAAATATGTGGTTTATTGCAGAACATCTGGCATGCTTTTTGAACAAATCATTGTAGAACCCCTCTAGATCTGCAGTCCAAGCAATTGTGCTTGTTAAATGATATGGCTCTAGGATTTTGTCCATGTGAACCCATCCACCCTTAGTAATCACAAACTAGTGGGCAATCGTAATGTTTGGGAATAAAGTCCCTCTACTCTTATCGGTAAGAGTGTTTCTCTCAATATCCCCTAGTTGTCTAAAAAATTCTACAATGCCAAGCCTGAGGGGGACTTGATAGGGCAATATATAAGGAGTCCCTTTGAAACCATATAATCTAATAACAGTTGAATAAGTATAGAGAATAAAATCACCCCAATTGTGTACTATGTTGAGGTCTTTTGCAAATTGGTCTGGCCTAACCAGTCTAGCTAAAGCAGTTGGGACCCTTTGGTTCTCGTCGACAAATAATACTCTCAATCTCACTGCAAAATATCTATGAAACTGTATATAACTACTATCTTTTAAGTCCCATGTCATGTTGGAGTTCTACAACTGGACTGGCATGTCCTCTCCATATCTCTGTTTTGTTAATTGCATCTCCTCTGCAAAATAATCAGCACCTTTGAACAAAAACATGTACATCATAAAAGAATACCAATAGAAGGGTTTATCAACTTTACTATTTTGAATCCCTATTAGCCCATTATGGATTAGGTCAAAAATGAAAGGGGCATAATAATATGTAATTGACAAATGTGTATGTAATATCTAGACAACCATGTAGGACAACCATGTACATTAAATGTACTGGCATTTTTTCATTGGCATCTTCTCCAAAAATCTAACATAGTGACCAATATGCACCTCTTGCCCTTATATCAAAATATTCTATTTTGAAGGGTTCCTGTAGACGTGGTCCTATGACAATGATCTTTCCAACCTCAGTGCAAAATGCCTTTACAGTGCCATTTCTAAGAAGGTGCTTATGTGCATCATATATCTGCCTTAATTCTTCAAAGTCAATTGGTTCCAGGTTGTTTGAGGGTTCACTTAATTTAAAAACCAACCTGATTTCTTTAGCAGAGACCGACAGTAACCATTGTCCCCTAATCCCCCAGATCTCCCTACTGATAGGGTCATAATTCTTTGCAATTTGAACCATTAAGTCTGCATCTAAGAAGACACCGGGCACCACAAGCTTGCCTAAATCATTCTCCCATATATTACAAGTGGGAATAGGGGTGTTTCTCTGGCTGAACCCTACTATGAATAATGTAAATCTAATCAAATGAGAGACACCACTTGCATTAGGAAAACTGATCCTAGCATCCCTAATATAATTGCTTGTGTCATATAATCCATCTGCTACTTTTACCATAGGCTGCTTTGGTGTTAATTGCTTTACCTTTACTAAACTTGTAGTCGAGGTAGGTAAAAGTTGTAATAGGTCTTCATGCAGACCCCTCTTAAGGTAATCGGTTTCACTAGACAATTCTTTCCTGGGCGGCATTTCTAGGGCTTGTGTAATTGGTGCAAAATAAACACAATAGAAAATTTATGTTTTCTCCACAAAAAAAATTATGTGCAAGAAAACAAACCTTTTCTTCACAATCTTTAGAAAATAGAAATCGGTCTCTGTAACTCCTTTCGCTCAACCCTTCTGCAAAATGTTATCTTTCTGGCTTTCCCGAAAGCATAGATTTTGGCTTTTTGATATATTAGCAATTATCACCAATCGCTTCAGCAATTTACCTCACACGATTTCACCATTAATTTTTTGAGAGATTATACTGTCACTTGTTAGAACTTTGCATCCACTTTATTCTAGTTTAAATTTTGACCGTCGATCTCCAGAAGCAAATAATCAAACGGTTTGTCACATGATCGCATAGCTTTGAAAAAGCATATGCGAACATATGAGAAGCTGTTATATTAGTCCATTTATCTGACGCTGGTCCTCTTTAGCTTTTAATGTTAAAACAAATGGTTAGTCTCATGATCACATAATATGAAAGAAGCCCATGCGATCACATGACAAACCATTAGCATTCACCTTAGTTGTTTATTTTCTTAAGCCATATGTCCCACTATACCTTTTCCAAGAAGGAGAATCCACATCTGCAAAAACTTGGCAAGCTGTTATGTAAGTTTTCCTTTTTCCTTACCAATCGCCGCTATTACTGACATCTTCCACATCACCAAATACCCTCAACCAATCAAAAAAAACTATATACATACATCTGGCAATGGCCCCACCCTTCTACGCTTTGAAAAAAACAAAATCGACGGCTAGTCGCATGATCACACAGGCCTGAAAGATTCTATGAGATCATACAACAACCATTCGATCTTCTCCTCATTTCTGCCACCTCTCAATATCCCTCTGACAATGGTCCCACTAAGGACTATCAAACCAGAAACTGCCACATCAACAAACCGGTGGGTGGATATAAAAAATATTATCTCGGTGTGAGTAGAAAACCTAACACTATTATCCATGTCAGCAAAATATAACCAATGAGTGATCAACACATGCGCAGATATGTCAACGGCCCCACCCTTTTCTACATTAAGCTTTATTGTAAGGTTAGTGGTTTGTCACATGTTCGCATAACTTAAAAAAGGCCCATGCAAACATACGACAAACCGTTAGCGTTCAATTTCATACTGAGATAACCATTAACACGGGACTTGGGAAATATTAATATCATCGGGCCTTTAGACTTAGGAAAATTAAAGCCAAGAGATGACCTCCGCATGGTGATAAAAAAAGAGCACATGCCTTTTAAGAACTTAAGTGACAGGGAAAAGTAACGCTCAAATAGATTAAAAAAAGTGACAAATACTTAGGGTTTTTCTTAGTTTTATACTCTTCGCCAGGGCTCCTAGTTAATGAGGAAAAAAATTATATTTTTGCAGGATTTTTTTAATGGGTTTTTTTATCAAAATTTGATCAATTTTTTTGAACATATATGTACACTTCAATTTTATAAATATTTTACAAGACTTATGTACTGACGAGTGAAGTGTCAACAGGTTGTTCACATCACATGACAGGTGATAAAGATAAATTTGTTCATGCAGACAGCTAGAGAGGAGGAATGCTTAGATTTGGGGATAACACTCCCACACCTATCAACTAGCAATCGCATGCTTTTGTGCATGCAACGGTTAGCCGATAGGAGATTTGATTTTCTCCTATCAAATTGTATGTCACATAAAGAATGAATTGTGATGAGGAAAACACCAATAATTTCATTTTGATTGTTGGGAGCCTAATATTAGGAAGGTAAGCATAACATCATTAATATGGAACATTTATAGGTATTAATGTTTGGAGAGTAAATTTCATTGCAACAATCTTACTTACAAGGAAAAAGCTCATGCAACCAAATTACATGCAAAGTTACCAAAATATTATAGATGTTTCCTATAATTTAATATGTTAATTATACTGAACAAGAAACATCTTCTAATGATTTTTGGATATAAATTATCTCATAAATTCCATTAACCATATCAAGACAGATTCACAATTAACAATTATCTAAAATTTGAGAAAAGAAAAATAAAGATTTGTTGAAATACTTCACATTCAAATTCATTTAAATCGTAGGCCAGGAATGTAATATTTTGATGTTTCTATTTTGGACAATTTGTAGATTTGTTGGAATATTTCATATCAAATAACAATTCAATTCTTTGTGACCAAAATGAAGTATTTTGGTTGTTTCCATTTTTTAGCAAACAACTTCAAAAATGTTAATTTTTATAAATTGTTAATTCATTTGACAATTTTCGGGCTGAAATTTTATTTTTCAGTAACTGTAACTTACTCTCCAAGATGAATTACTTCATGCACTCTTAACCAAACTTCCTTGTCTCTTATCCAATCATAAATCCAAGGGCGCATTCCCAACTGATAGGCGCAACTCAAGAACAAATAAAATCTCTGTCGGATCCACATAATAAACACAGTAAACTGAAACTGCTGAATATCAAGTGAACAACTACACTTGTACTACACAAAAAACTATGCGCTCATGAATGTAAGATGACTAACATGTCTGCTTCACATATCTAGGGGCACAAGGCTCCATGACAACTATACAGAGAACTGCACAAAGAACACTCCCTGTGACTCTATCAGGAACATTACTGAGAGAAGCTACTACAACTCTGTCTATACACACACTGAACCTCTGCGTCCATGATATCATGTTGATAACATGTCCATGCTACATATACTCTAATCTCATTGCAAAAGTCTTCCATGCATGCTACTTACCATATGTTGTCAGCAATGACAAACATACAGTCAGCACTGGCTTGGTTGCAAATCTCGAACAAATGGCCACAATACCAACTTTATTCCTTAAGAATATGTGATGTACTTGCATCATTATGGAGAAATGTTATTGATTTAGATCATTGTAATATTGGCTTTCAACCTTCATAATTATCTGAATAGTTGTATTGGGACTTCTATTTCCCTTTTTATCTATATACTCATTTTATGAATAAGATAATAGATAAATGGTTTTGGCTATCATTGCCCCTATAAATAAGTAAATAAATATTTTTTGGCTATCATTACCCCTGTACTAGCAACATTTTGCAACATGTTTTGTTGAAATTTGTATTTCTAATATTTATTCCTTCAATGGATATGTCGAATAAATGTGAGGAATTAATTATAGAGAACATCTTATTCATTCCTACTTCTAACCTAATCCTAATCAATGTTAAACAACTATACCAAAACCTTTAACTATATAAAAATAAAGTATTAAAAGTAAATATTTAATAAAAACTATTTAAATAAAACTATATCTTAATCCATAGCACAATGTTAAATTAACAACAATAATTATCGTAACTTTAACCCTAACTGTAATATATTATCATTATCATTATAGTTTTAGTAATATGCTAACCGTTTAAGTTAGTTGTTACCATGTCCCTACCATTGACCCTTCCTTAAATTGCAAGGCTATATGTCATACTAATGATAATTTTCATGTTAAACTATAAAAAACATCAAATAATATATTCCCAAATATGATACTTTGATCCTAACTCTAAAACCTATATTGTATCACTAACCACATCCATAATCTTACTCTCGTACAAACCCTACTACTAATCATATACCGCACACCACACTACATATGATGTAAGCCTACCAATGTATCGTACATCCTAACACTACACACAACCTTAAATTGGTCCTAACCCTAACCCTACATGTACAATACCCTAAATGGAACTATAACTATTAGTAATCTTCACCATATTACTAACTGTAATGCTAACCCTAACCCCTTACCCTAATCTTTTCTTTTAATGTGAGAGGTGTAAGTCTGAAATTAATAGTACTCCCAAGGTTAAAATTAAAACCTAACTGTAACCATAACCCTCTTGATTACCATAAGTAAAATGGTCAACATGACGCTTATAGTAACCTTTGATATGATACTAATCCTAACTGTAAACATAGAATCTTATCCCCAATCATAACCCTTGTCCCAACTCTTATACAATACTGATCCTAACTGTAAACATAGAATCTTATCCCCAATCATAACCCTAATCCTAACTGTAATATGTTATCGTTAACATTATAATTACTAATTTATAGTAATTGTTCAAGTTAGTTGTTACCATGGCCCTACCGTTTACAATACGTTAAATGCCAACGTTAAATAAGATACTAATGATAATTATCATATTAAACTGTAAACAACATCCAAAAATGTATTGCCAAGTATGATACTTTAATCATAACTCTATAACCTAGATCCCATCGCTAACTAAGCCCATAATCTTACTCTCACAAAAACCCTAATACTATTCGTTTACCCAAAACTACATATGATTTAATCGTCACTATAAACCATAAATCATAACTTTGTGCATAACCTTAAACTGGCCCTATTTGTCATACTAACCTTAACCAATATTTTAACCCTAATACTAATTCAAACTCAACACTCTGCCTTCCATCATTAACTCGTGATTAATCCTCACCACATTACTAACCCTAACCCTAACACCATACCTTAATCTTAAACCTTAACGTTACACTAAATATGATACTAATCCTAACTCTAAACATAACTAACCCATAAGGTAAAATACCCTACTAACCCTAACTCTCACCCTATCCCTTACCCTAACCCTAACATTAACTCTCCACTGAACACTAACTCTCACCCTATCCCTAACCGTCACCCTAACTGTAACTCTTACTTGAGCCCTAACTCATAAGGTAAAATATCCTGCTAACCCTAAGTCCGACCCAATCTCTAACCCTAATTGTAAGTCTAACCGGAACCTTGACTCATAATGTAAAATATCCTGGATACCCTTAATCTCACCCTATCCCTAAACCTAACCATAACTGAAACTGTTACCTGAACCCTGATCATAACGTAAAATGTCCTACTAACTCTTTCTCTTACCCGATTTCAAATTATTTTAATAATTTATAATTTTAAACTATATATATACTTTTTTTTATTTTACAACATTATACCTAATTGCTGCCCCAATAATTTTATTTTATTTTATTTTTATGCCATTTACATAAACATTATAAATCGTAAATGTATACAATGTTGCACTGCGACTGCTACTAGCTTATCGATATATATATATATATATATATATATATATATATATATATATATATATATATATATATATATATATATATATATATATATATATATATATATATATATATATAATATGCCCATAGTAATCGATGTCGAGGTGCCTATTTTCATTAAATTGCAAGCTATGATAGGCATCTCGAGAAGGATTATGATCGGTGTATTATATATATAAATATATATAAGCTAGTTTATGGCTACAACGGTAGAAAGATGTATATATATATATATATATATATATATATATATATATATCAGAATTTTTATTCCTTCAATTTAGTCAAGTCAAATCTTTCTTTATTTATAAGGCAAATCGTCTTATTTTCAAGAAGATAAAACTTTTGTCTAGTCATTTCATATTGTTTAGCTCTTACTAAATATGTTTCTTATCCTATAAATATGAAAATAAACTCATTCATTAAAAAACAAAGAAATGATGCTTCAAATATATTAAGAATCATATTTATATTTCCAATTTTGACTCAATATGACATATTTGGTATTTTCCTTGTATGATGTAAAAGTCACCACACTTATAAGAATCATTACATGCAAGGTTGCTCAACAATGAGGCCTCACAAAGCGACTCATAGCTCTCTATGCATGGAGTTGCAAGGACATGATAAATTTGCTCTTAGCTAGAGCTATAAACTAGTCCTATTCTACTGCCATTTTAGGTCTTTCGTTTGATGCAGAACTGTGTCGTAACATGTCGGGTCATCTCACTGGTAAAAAAGTGTTATGGGTTTTCGATTTGATTTTTAATGCGCAAGTCCACATTCAAAAACATCAAGTATTTGCTATAAAGTCGGTGCCAGTTATAGTAATTCAGAAATGTAAGTTAACATTTAGTCCGTCTTAAATTTAGTCCATCTTAAATTTAGTCTATGATAAAAAAATTATTTATCGCAATGATGTAATCAGTGAATTACTAAAATATAAATATATAAAGAAAATATTGTATAAAAAATCTAGCATTTAAGAAACAAAATATAAATATAAATATTCAGAATACAATTTTAATTCTCCAGTATGTCTTTTGCAATTCCTTTATCGTTTTGAATTTTAAATAAATATTAAACATTAAAAAAACATAAAAAATTGATGGCAGCATTGCCCTCCATATTTAAATTTAAATCTAACTATTAAATTAAAAAATGATTAGAATCTAAATGTAAGAGAAATATAATTCTACATCTAACTAAATCTTAAGCTAAAACTGAAATTAAATTTGACTATAATTATATCAAAAAAAAAAAATTATTAAATAGAAAATAAAATTATGACCTTTATATTTGGTTGTTTGCTTGCTCTTTAAACGAGCTTCCTAATTCCTTTGGGTCTCCGAATTACAAGAAAAAAAAAAAAAAACTATTTTTTTAATAATTTTTTATTTAATTTTTTAACTTATTCTTCATCCATGTGGCACCCTTATTTTTTCGGGTCCTATTAGTTTGGGCCCTATTATTTCAGCCTTGCCATTTGTCCTCATAGTATTTTGGCCTTTCCATTTGTCTTCCTATTATTTTGCCCTTGCTATTTATCTTCACATTATATTATAAATTTTTTTTTTAATAAAGAATAGTTTTTATTTATAAGGAATTTATTATGGCATATTTCCATGCTCATATTTCCATTTGTGCTCCCATTGTATAGCCACGTCTCTTGGCATAAATATATAGTAGCTTATATATATTTATATATCTAATTAGCTGAGAGTAATCCTTCTAAAGGTGCCTATTACAGCTTGCAATTTAAAGAAAATAGTCACCTCGAAAAGGATTGCTCTCGGCGTATTAGATATATTAATATATATAACCTAGTAGCAGTCGCAGCGCAACATAGTAGACATTTACGATTTCTAATGTTTATGTATATGGCAAAAAAATATAATAAAATCAAATTTTTGGGGTGCCAATTAGGTTTAATGTTGTAAAAAAAAAGTATATATAGTTAAAAATTATAAATAAAAGATATATTATTAAAATAATTTGAAATCAGGTAAGATGTAGAGTTAGCAGGACATTTTACGTTATGAGATAGGGTTCAAGTAAGAGTGACAGTTAGGGTTAGTAGGATATTTTACATTATGAGTTAGTGTTCAAGTAAGAGTTACTGTTATAGTTAGGGTTAGGGTTAGTAGGACATTTTAGCTTAAATATAATTAGGGTTTAGATAAGAGTTACACTAAGGGTTAGGCATAGGGTGACATTTAGGCATAGTTAGACATTTTACATTATGAGTTAGTGTTTGAGTAAGACTTATACTTAGGGTTGGGGTTAGGGTTACGAATAGGGTTAGAGTTAGGGTTAGCATGATATTTTACCGTATGAGTTAGGGTTTAAGTAAGAGTTACATTTAGGGTTAGGGTTAGGGATAGGATGAGAGTCAGGGTTAGTAGGATATTTTACCTTATGAGTCAGGGTTAGGGTTAAGGATAGGGTGGGATTAAGGATGTGGTTAGGGATATGATGTTAGGTTTACAAATAGGATTAGTATCATACTTAGTGTAACATTAACATTTAAGATTAGGGTATGGGGTTAGGGTTACTAATACAGTGAGGCTTAATCGTGGGTTAATGATGGAATGTAGAGTGTTGAGTTTGGATTAGTATTAGGGTTAAAATATTGGTTGAGGTTAGTATGACAAATTGGGCCAGTTGAAGGTTATGCACAAAGTTATGATGTATGGTTTATAGTCACAGTTAAATCATATGATTGTTGGTCTCGGAAGAAAGATCAAGGAGACAAAAATGATAGAAACAAGGAGGCAAATGTGGTAAGTAACAAATCCGAAGAGGATGCTTTGCTTTTGTCTTTAAAAAATGTTGATGATTCATGGGTTTTAGATTTTGGGGCTTCATTTCATGCTACACCCCATAGAGGTTACTTTCTTGATAATGTCCAAGGGGATTTTGGGCTAGTTTATTTGGGAGATAATGAACCCTGTCAGATTGTTGGAAAGGGAAAAATTAAGATTAAGTTGCAGAATGGGAATCATTGGCTACTACAAGAGGTAAGACATGTTCCAAGGCTGACTAGGAATTTAATTTCAGTAGGGCAACTGGGTGATGAGGGTTGCACAGTTACTTTTAATGATAAAAATTGGAAGGTTTCAAAAGGTTCCTTAGTAGTAGCAAAAGGTGTGAAAGTAGGCACCTTATATCTTTGTACAGGTCATACTATTCCTTCTACTTTAATTGTTTCAAAAGATAATGAATGTTCAGGAACAGTGGCTACAGTTGAGCAAGAAGAACATCAAACTGTTGTTGTAGATTCTGACATAGCACTATGGCACAAAAGACTCAGGCACATGAGTGAAAAAAGTATGAAATAACTTCATTCAAATAAAGTTTTACCTAGTCTGAAATGTGTCAATATGGATTTCTGTGAAAGTTGTGTTTATGGAAAACAAAAGAGAGTTAGTTTTGTGAAGAATGGGAAGGAAAAGAAAAATGAGAGATTAGAGCTTGTGCATACAGATGTATGGGCACCAGCTCAGGTATCTTCTCTTGGTGGCTCTTTATATTATGTTACATTTATAGATGATGCAACAAGAAAAGTATGAATTTATTTCCTTAGACAAAAATCTAATGTATTTCAAACTTTTAAGAAATGGAAATGCTTGGTTGAGAATGAGACTGGAAAAAAGTTAAAATGTCTCAGATCTGATAATGGTGGTGAGTATTGCAGCACATAATTTGAAGAATATTGTTCCTCTAATGGTATTCGTAGGCAGAAAACTATACCAAGGACTCCACAAGAAAATGGAGTGGCTGAACGCATGAATAAGACAATAATGGAGTGTGCAAGGAGTATGAGGTTGCATGCTAGGCTGCCTAAAAATATGTGGGCAGAGGCAGTGAACATTGTTGTTTATTTAATCAATAGAGGCCCCTCTACTCCTTTGGACTGTGGTATTCCAAAGGAAGCATGGAGTGGTAAGAAGGTGAGTTATTCTTTTCTCAAAACCTTTGGTTGTGAAGCTTTTGCACTTATAGATTCTGAAAATAGAACCAAGCTGGAAGCTAAGTCAAAGAAATATGTATTTGTTTAATATGGTATTGATGAATTTGGTTATAGGCTTTGGCATTTTGAAAATCATAAAATTGTAAGAAGCAGGGATGTCATATTCAATGAGAAACTATTGTACAAAGATCTGTTGCTGCAGCATGAGAAGAAAGAAAATGATTATGTAGTACTGGATGATACTCCACAATTGCATGTTCCAGTAGTTCCTTATGCTCCGCAACAATAGCAACAACAAATACCACACACCCCAGTGAATGTTAGATGGTCAAAAAGGATAAGTAGACCTCCAGAAAGATTTTCTCCATCTTTGTATTCTATTTTGTTAACAGATGCTGGTGAACCTGAATGTTATGATGAAGTTGTGCAGGTGGATGCAAAGCTTCAGTGGGAGTCTGCAATGACAGATGAAATGGACTCTTTGCTGAAAAATCAAACATGGGATTTATGTAAGTTACCTGCAGGTAAAAGGGCTCTACAAAATAAATGGGTTTATAGGATAAAAGAAGAGGATGGCAGTAAGAAAATATTTAAAGCGAGATTAGTCATAAAAGGATTTGCACAGAAACATGGTATTGATTTTGATGAGATATTTTCTCCTGTTGTTAAAATGACTTCTATCCATACTGTTTTAAGTATTGTGGCTACTGAAGATTTGCATTTAGAGCAGCTTGATGTTAAAACAACTTTTCTTCATGGTGATTTGGATGAAGAAATATATATGGTTCAGCCACAAGGATTTGAGGTCAAGGGTAAGGAGAATTTGGTGTGCAGATTGCAGAAAAGTTTATATGGCTTGAAGCAAGCACCTCGGCAATGGTATATTAAATTTGACACTTTTATGAATGAACATGGATATAGTCGGTGTCATTCTAATCATTGTGTTTATTTTAAGAGGTTGGATGATGACAGCTACATTATTTTATGTTTATATGTTGATGATATGCTTTTAGCTGGGTCTAACATGGATCACACTAAGGGGTTGAAACAACAGTTAGCAAAATATTTTGCTATGAAGGATTTGGTGGCAGCAAAACAAATCCTTGGTATGAAAATTTGTAGAGATAGGAAAAATAGGAAATTGTCTCTCTCAGGCTGATTATATTGAGAAGGTGTTGAAACATTTCTCTATGGAAAATGCCAAAGCTGTCAGCACACCTTTGCAGGTCATTTGAAATTGACTAAGGATATGTGTCCCAAGACACCAGAAGAAGAGACTAAAATGTCTAAGGTACCTTATGCTTCAGCTATAGGGAGCTTAATGTATGATATGGTATGTACTAGGCCAGATATTGCACATGCAGTGGGAGTCATTAGCCGATATATGAGTAACCCTGGTATTGAGCATTGGAATGCAGTCAAATGGATTCTCAGATATTTGAGAGGTACATCTAGTAAGTGTTTACACTTTGGGGGTTCCACTACTACTGTACAAGGCTATGTTGACTCAGATTTGGCAGGAGATATAGATAGCAGGAGGAGTACTACAGGTTATATATTTACTATTGGTGGGACAACAGTGAGTTGGATTTCTTGACTACAAAAGGTGGTTGCTTTATCCACTACCGAGGCAAAGTATGTTGCTGCTACAGAGGCAGCCAAGGAGATTATATGGCTTCAATTCTTCATGGAAGAATTGGGACATCCACAAAAGGCTAATTTTCTACATATAGATAGCCAAAGTGCCATTCATCTTGCAAAGAATTCTGCTTTGCAGTCAAAGACAAAACACATATAGTTACGGTACCATTTCATTCGGTCAGTCTTGGATGATGGGAAGTTAAGACTGGAAAAGACTCATACTGATAATAATCCAGCAGATATGCTTACAAAGGTAGTAATATGGGAGAAGTTGAACTCATGTTTAGCTTCAGTTGGTCTTCTAGACTGAATAAAATAAAGGAACAGTTGAGTCTAGGGTGGTTGGATCCAGTGGGAGCCTCATATGGGTAGCGGTATTGCTACAGGATCAGTCTCCAAGTGGGAGGTTTTTTGTATAGTGTGGATACTAATCAGTCACCAAGTGGGAGATTGTTAGCTTCTGGTGACTGATCAGGAAAGTAATATCCAGGAAAGACTGATCAGGAAAGTACTATCTAGGAAAGTACTGTACACTTTTCCTCCCAACCTCACCAACATGTTATAACTTGTTCTAACCCTAAAGCAGCAAAAATATTGTATAATATGGCTTAGGGTCAGGGATTTTCAAAATGTATGATTTTGGTACTTGCAGTAGAATTAAGCTGTAAGGGATTACGAATTGTAATCAGGTTGTAACCACTGGATAATAAAATATTGGACTCACTGTTGGTGGACGTAGCCCAGGGATTGGGTGAACCATGTTAAATCTTTATGTCTTGTGTTCTCTTCTGTGTGGTTTATTGTTTTCTGATATTGGTTATATTTGCACATAATTGTTATTTCTGCCTTGTTAATCCTAACATTTACAAGATTCCAAATGCAGTTTAGACATCAGATAGATAGTTTGAAGACACCAAACATGTGTTATATTTGTCAAGAGTCATATATTGGAATGAAAGTAAATCACACCTATGAGGTTCCTATATGCAACAGGTGTCGTCAAGAGAGAGGAACTCATAGGTTTTCATCTTCAAATAATATGGATCCTAGCTCTCAAGCACAAGAGCTTGCAAATTTAACTCAGGTTGAAGAGATGTTGATAGCACATATCAGCCCTATGTTACAAGTTACACATGCAACAGGTGGTCAATATAAGTACAAAGGACACACTATTAGTTTTCCCCAACATGTAGAACAAGTATCAAAAGTCTTGCCACATACAATTGAACATTTACCTATCATTATTGTTCGTAGAAGGGATCAATGTGGCACACAGTATAACTTTACTGTAAATAGGGATCGTGTCTACAAAGCATTGAAATACAAAGTTGATCATGACAAGTTTTACGCAGATGTCAGAATAGATGAAAATGCTCTTAAAGACTTGCCAAGAAATTATGATGAGAATGTTTTTGATAGATTAAAGATAGTGCATATGGACTTTGATTCAGATGCAAATGAAGTCATATTTGTAGGTCCTATTATGGAGATAGATGAAGGTAATATAATTGACCACACAACCTTTATGGCTTCAAGGCCACCTAATGCTCAAAGAGAAATGGAATTAATCCATGCATGGGCTAATAATCCTGATGCACTTCCATCTGCTTTAATTGAATGGCCATCTATAGGTGCATCACCTATCAATGAATATGTGACATCTGGATTGTTGGATATGGCATTTCCAACATTGTTTCCTGATGGAAGATGTGATTGGTTGGAGCCCAAAATGAGATGAGTACATCTGCATGAATTTGTGAAGCATTTGTTGAGGTATAGGGATCACCTCTTTGGTAAACATCCAAGATTTAGGTATTTCATGATGAATATGATAATAAGGCATCATGCACAAACTTCAGCCACTGTCTTTGCAAAAAGGAGTTTTCACGACATGCCAATTACCATTAATGAGCTACGTGAACACATGGAGAATGTGCCACATAATAATTTGGCAGACAAGTTAATGTGGTTTGGAACAAGTCTAAGAGGGACAAGATCATATTGGGCTAAATGTAAATCAGAATTAATAGACATGCTTCACCAACTTGGCACTCCTACAATTTTCTTCACATTAAGTGCAGCAGATATGCAGTGGCCTGATTTGCATGCACTAATGCCTGGTACACCACCAACTGATCCACGAGAGGCTTAGAAATGGAGAAGACAAAATGTGATCGACTATCCACATATAGTTGCACATTACATGCACCTAAGGCATACAATGTTCAGTAAGGAAATACTTCAAAAAGGTATGAAAGTTAAGGACAATATTCCCTTTCGTTTGACAATTACCCGAAAGCTCTTATCACCTAATCTTGTGAAGGTTTCTGAATATTCCTTTTATATCTAGCGACTCCACACTTCACCTTTAGTTTCCAAATCTCACAATATTTTCTCATGATCTAGTGACTGGTGTATCAAAATTGTCTCTAAAGAACTATAGTCGTGAGATCTCTGAATCGGTATTTTCTATGGTTGGGTTATCTTAGGATGATTTATCTAAATGATCTTTAATCTAGCAATCACGAGTTTTCTCTTTGATCACTAAATCTCGTAATAATGTAGCGGTTAGCCTTTCCATCCCATGACTGAGAGTTCTTTTGGTCACATGATCTCTAGATGTGGGCGGCTATCTTTTTGGTGGCTAATTATTCTGCGACGTGGTTGTCACCAGATCTCTAGATGATGCAGTCAAGCAGCAAAGGTTTCATAAAATTAATGAGAGCCGTCGATGACATTTTGATCAAGTGGATGGCATTTAATCTCTAGTTCAAACTCAGAGTTAAGAAATGTTCTCGCGACTTAAAAAATGCTTCAGTCGTAGGTTCTCATGATTAAACCCTAGTTAAGTAAAAGGTTATGAGGTACAATGAGAAGCCTTTATCGCCAAATCTCCAGATTTGCCTGAGGTTAAGTGAGAGTTAATGAAGTAGTTAAAGGCTGGGCGGTTTTGAAGCATTTGGCAACCGGGTGACTGTGTGGTCATGTAATCTCAGTGTCCTAACAGTTAAGTGGTAACCTTTCAGAGATTTAGTGACACAGTTTTCTTGGGGTCGTGGGATCAGGTGGTTAGTTGCGAAGTCTTCTCACGACTTAATATGGATTGTTGATGAAATAAAGAATGAATCAACGGTGGTCACGTGATCTCAAAGAAAAAATTCAAGAGGTCAAAATTTTACGAGATCATGAGATTTCTAGTGTGTCCCCAAATCTCCAGATGGCCGGGTCACTTAATCTCAGAATAAAGTTTGAAAAGTCAAAAGTATCTCGTGACTATGACTCTCTCTTAGTCGCCAAATCTCTGAATACCCTTTCTAAGTGCCAAATTTGTAAAATGACTATGTGTTATTTTCTTTCAGTCATGAGGTCATAGAATGTTCAAATTTGAACATTTCTCTGTTATGGCTAGTTTTTGAAACCCTTCGCATGCTGAAGTAATGGCGGAAGTGACTTCTTGGTAGCTAGAAATGTCAAGTGTGGTGGTGCATTCAATTTTGCAGATAAAAATGGCTCGAGGTGGCTCATTTGGGGAATTAGGAAGCTTGTTGGAGAAGTATAGAGCGCTAAGGTTTTCGTGCTTTCTGGAATTGCAGTGTGATTAGTGAATTTGTAGAAGTTTTTCAGAGCTACGGACAGGATGAGTCAGACATTAGGAAGCAGAGCTTCTACCAGCCGAGGGTCGAAGGAGAAGGTGAAAGAAAGCCTCTCAAAGGAATTCCTCATTCTCTTGTCTGGTTCATCGCAAAATAAAAAGGTCAGTGATGACATTTTTGTCAATGACTTAGCATATTGTAGGGATGTTAGGACTCCAGAAACCACAGGCATGAGCCTCTTCATCTATTTTTATAAAAATCATGATAGTGTCGTACCAGTCTCAAACCCTTGGACTTCGGGGTTGGCCAAGTTGATAGTCCCAGAGGTTTTTTTGGATGTAGACTTACTCCTTATGCTGGCTTAGAAGTATGATCCTCTTTCAAAGACTATTAGAAAAGAGGATGGTTCTCCCTTAGTAACCTTAGATAGGAATTCTTTCATGAATGCTTTCAGAATTCAATTTCCAATGGCCACAGAGATCAATTTGCGGGCTCAGGCCAACAGATATGTCAGAGAGGCTGTTTTAGTCTCCAAGGAGATTAAAAGTCATATGCCTAAAGAAAATAGAAATTATATTGCGCCCATGGCTGAACCGGTTCCATATGCCTACAAAGATCTGATGTTTTACATGAAATATATCGCATATGGGATATGCCAGGTTTTGGGAATTGATGCAGGACCTGAGAGGATTACATCTGATATTTGATGTTGGTTATGGATTCACAAAGCCGTGTGGTAAGCAAGGGATATGACTACATTGGATATGTCATAAACAAGATGCATGAGGGTTTATTGTCTCTCAAGAAATTTGCCCCTGGTTCTCAACCCAGGTTCATGCACTACTCTCTGCTAATGCACCTAATTCTATATCACAATTATGGCTTAATAAACTTGATTGACCTCAAGCCACGAATGATGTGGAATGGGCAACCTAACCCAGTGCAGTTCTGGTTGGGAATTTGGAGCCCTTCTTGCCCTAGGTGAGATTTTGGCACCTTTGAGAACTGGATTGTATTCCCCATCCTTCGGAGCCTAGGAGTGAATTGCACAAGATTATCAACCAAGGTCTTGCAACTAGTCAGACCACAGCAGTTTGTTAATAATTGGACTAAAGGTCACAATTGGGGTGACATCTACTATGAGACAGGCTATACAATGATTCAGGTCTATGGATGCCCTTAGCCTCCTCATCTACTCCCAGTTTATGTTCCTCTACGAGTTGCATTTCTAGAGTTTGTATGGCACCTCATGTTGATAGAGAAAGAAAATTTGGCTACCCATAGGAAAGGAACTTTTATTCCCTGACACTTAAGAGTGCATTACATCACAATAGGAAAGGGAGCCTTTAGTAGAGTGAATGACTAGTTGGAAAAATATAGAATGTTTGCAGCTTCACATAGATATGTGGATACAGAAGGTTTCATGGTTGCTGCAAGGCAATATTATATGCCTACCTTTCCCTTCAATAAGAAACATGAGGAATATCCTGAAGAGGATGTGATCAGAAACATCATTGAAGATGATGAAGTGTAGAAAAGAATTAGGTAGTTGGACCGGTTACATAAAATTGAGAAAGAATTCAAAGGAAGAGGATTGGCATTTGGAGGTTTCTTCCCCACTTTGTTGTATCTCTAAAGACTTGAACAAATGATGGCTCAGTTTGATACCCTTATTGAGTCAATGAGGGATCAGATTGATGATGCCAATCAAGCAAAGAAGGCCCATTCTGATTCTGAGTGTGATGAGGAGAGTGATAATGGCTATCCCATATATAGTCCACCTCCTACAGAACAGCCATTAGGTGAAGAACAAGAGGAAGGAGATGAGACTGTCAACCTTGGAGAGCTGCCTAGTTCAGAAGACACCCCTGAGCCCTAGAAGAAGAAACAAAAATTGACAAGTGGTGAGTCTTCAGAGAAGAAGAAAAAGGATAGGGTAAGTTCCCTTTATCCCAGGGCTGGCTCCCATCATCATCAAATAAGGAAGGCAGTCAGGGAAGCTAAGAGGAAACAAAGGTTTAAATAGGTGAAAATAGAATTGCCTCTAGCATTAGGACAAGATGAAAGATTGATTGAGCAGAATGCTTTCTTGAAAGATGATGATTTTTTGAATTCTGAGGAATTCAAGAGTTTCTTGTTATGGCACAATTAGCAACAGGTAGCCTCGAGTGTGCAAATAACCGAGGAAGGCAAAGTGCCAGATGAGGCACTACAACAGCTGAAGGAATATGACCCTAAGGAGGAAAAGCTTACTCCTGATGAAGCTAGGGAATTAGTAAGAAAAAGTAATATGCTACTTGTACCAGGATGGAGTTTGTATACTGACTTCATAATTGATCAAATAAAGAGACAAGAGGGTGTCACTTTATCTTCTGAAACCCAAGTAGGGGATATAATAAGAGGGTTTGGGTATAGCCCAAAAAGTTAGGCCTTGGCCATGTGGAGTTTATACCCAAAAGACAAGAAGCCACAAATTCTTGATGTGAAAGAGAAAATGGAGGGAGATAGAGTAGTGTGATCAATCCACAATACAGGGGACTTGGAGATTTCTCAAGTTTTGACCCATTTTGCAAAATTGAATGAGGATAAGACTAAGCAGTTATCAGATAGGTATACCAGCCTCTTAGAATATTATACTACTCTGGTGAGGGATAGAGATTTAGTGATAATAAGGAATAGAGAATTGGAGAAGCATGCAAATGACCTGGAGGAGCAACTTTTGAGTATCCTTGCAGCAGCCCCTACACCCCCTGAGCAGCCCATGGTACAAGCAATGACAGAGGAGGAGGTGACAACAGAATTAAAAAAGATCAATGATGAGAAGAATGAGGTAGTACTGCAAGCCTTGATAGGTGTCTTGCAGCACAGATTAAATACAATGAAAGATAAATTTGACCTCATATATAATGCTTATGGCAAGTTGACAAAATTGCAAAAAGAGGTCAACAATTATGTGCAAATTTTGAATAAGTTTTATACAGTGTGTTCTATCAGGGAGCCACTTTTTGAGAGATTAGTTTTGGTACAGTCATTGGGAAGTGACATTCCAAATATGGTTGTAAGGGTTAGTGAGGAGATTGACAGAGTTAAGGCTATCTTACCACTTTTCAAGGGTAAAGCAAATTTGATTGAGACTAAAGTAGCCATGCTCAGCTCCCGTAATAATAGGTTCATCACTTCAATCTTGAGGGCAGATGGGATAATAAAGAGCCTTGATGATTGGAGATCTAATGCTGATCTTCTATTGCCTAGGAAAGAGGCATTTCTAGGTGAGGATAATAATGTTGATCTAGAGAGCTTCAACAAGACCTTGGATGAAGCCATCAAGGTAGAGATTGACCTCACTAAATTTGTGACAAATGTCAAGGCAATTATGGATACTAGATGGGAAAGACAAAAATCCCAACTACAACTTGTCCAAAATTTTAATTGGCCATCAGAGGAAGATGTAGCTACATGGGATGAAAAGACAAAACCCAAAAGGGCTAAATCTGCTGCAGTTGATTTGGACATTTTGGAGGAAGATTGAGAAGGACATCTAATGTACCTGATGTACACACTAAAATGGTGCACTTCTATGAACCATTACATGCAAGGTTGTTCAAGAATGAGGCCTCACAAAGTAGCTCATAGCTCTTTATGCATGGAGTTGCAAGGGACTATGATGTGTTTGCTCTCAGCTAGAGCTACAAGCTTGTGACCTTGCTAATCAACCATACAATGAGAGATTCAAGTGAAGACAAGGGTAACAATGCCAATATCTCCAAGAATCACTATATGCAAATGCAATGTAAGCTATATGAAGATGCAAATGTGCAAGCTATGCTATGAAAATGGAAGTACAAACTAAGCTATGAAATGAAAATATCAATGGATTACAATGCTTCCTATTTAGACTATGTGAGATTAATCTATTGCATAAAAGGAAATCTACACTAAGAATGCCATGATCATGCAACTAAGAAAGGAAATATGCAACTACAATGAAATGCAACAAGTCTTCAATGTCTTCAAACTTCAAATGCACCTAAAACCTGCAGTATAACATTAGCATAAAACAAGTGGTATATCCAAATGAAGGAGAGAGCTCTCCTTTTATAAGAAATGCAAAGAAATGGACCATTGAGATTAAGAGGCAAAAAGTCTTAATCAGCGGTGGAGCTTGAAAGAGGAGCAATCCATGTGCACAAGTATCCTCCAATAAGAGTGAAGTGTTGACTTTTGAGCCTCATGTGAGACAAAAGTGTTTTTTCTCTTTTTTATAAAATAGGAATAATGCTTTATTTGTGCAACTTAGGATAAGAGGAAAAGTGGGGGCTTTTTATTTATTAAAAGGGGAGGAAATATTCTTTTTAATTAAATAAAGACTTAGGATAAATGGTTAGCCCAAGGATAAAAATCTAATATATGATTGAATTAAGTTTTGATCAAGAAATTGATAATGTTGAAAATATTGATTATTGATAAAAATGATTCAGGATTGATAAATTGAATAAATGGGGCCCAAAGTCTAGGCGACCATTTTTGGGTGCATACATTTGCCCTTCTTTGACTAATGTGTGATCGATTTGGGAACACATGCAGTCAAAGAATGAAGTTGAAATGTGAGATCGATTTGGGATCATAAAACAACTCAGATATGAGGTCGATTCGGGATCACATCCAGACAAAGCATAAACAAAAGCCTTTGAACATGAGGTCGATTCGGGATCACATTCAAAGTAAGAGATAAGAATCTCAAATTTGAGCAAAAACTCACAAAAGATGTCTGAATCGGGAAAATCAAGGAAATCAGGGATGAGAATCCCATAGGTACTACCCTCTCAGAATCGAAATCAAAATTAGGTAGAGAGGAGAATAGTGAATTGATAAGGATTTGATCAAATCAAAATGAAATCACAATCGAAGGTAAGGGTCAAATAGGTTAACCATTAGGCAATAAAACATGCCCCAGCCTGACTAAAAAGATGTAGTCAAACGTGAGAAATGAGGGAATGAAATGAATATGAATGAAAGACTAGAAGTTTGGAAGACATGGAAATGAAGAAATGATGATGCCCCAACAAAGATCGAAGGATGAGGCCTCAAAAGATCAGTCAACTGCGCAGAAGGGGGGAAGATTTTAAAATATAATTTTGACTATCAAGATGACCTCAGATTTTGATTTCGAATCCGAAAATGGATCCAAGACGTCGAAATTAGCTAGGGGTGCAATTTTCACGCAATTCTGAGGTGTTTGGAAAAAGAGGTCAAAAAGTCAAAAGGCTATAAAAAGGGTCAAAATGTCATTTTTAAAAATCATTTGTCTTTTAGCGATTTGAGAATTTTAGAGCTTTAGAGAGAGAAAATGGCCCAGCAAGCAGGAGTTCCTGTCCACAGGCATCGATTCGAGCGCGCCCGATTGCACAACCGGCCACCACACTATCCTGCCCCAATATGTTTTCAAAAAACTCGAGCTTTTTGAGTCATTTTTTGCATTTAATAGCTTATTTTAACACGTTTTTCAAATTTTAAAATTTCAAAAATTTTTGCTAGGTGAACTATCGCGTGATACTTTAGAAGTATCGCACGCTTTGGGGAGAAATGTCGTGCGATACTTTGCGGGTCCCCAAAGTATCGCGCGACCTAAGGCACCAGTATCGCACGATACTGGGCAAAAGATCGCATGATACTGGGTGAAGTATCACGCGGTATAAGGTTTATTGCCCCGCTATAGGGAGAAGTATCGCGCGATACTTCTCCAAAAAAAAAATATCGCCCAATATAAAATTTTGATTTTTAATACATTTTTGAGCAAAAATGACATGGGTCTAGACAATGTTACATTTTTGAGATGTTTTATACTGAGTTTTTAGACATCCATCATGATATGTGCTAGCAACTAGCTTGGTTTTGGTTTGCAGGAGGTCTTTCTGGCGCTCATCATCAGAGCGCTGAAAGTGATAGGATTGTGGTGTGTCCAAGATCTGGATGATCTAGGCAATGCCGACATCAGAGTGATGAGATTTAGATATCTGCTAAGATACCCATATATCCGAGCGGACCATGGGTTGTTGACTGCTCTTATCGAGAGATGGCATAGTGAGCACAACACCTTCCATCTACCTACTAGAGAGGCGTCGATCACTTTAGAGGATGTCTATAGGATCTTACGTGTGCCATGCCATGGCGAGCCGGTGAGTATAATCATGTTTTAAGATCTAATCATAAATATAATGTTTCCATATGATGAAAACTGACATGATTCATTTGTTGGCACAGGTGTACTATGATCAGGATGCTACTGAGGGGCGCTGACTGGTGCAAGAGATGTTCTAGGATGTCACTATTCTGGATAGGCATATCAGATGGGAGAGGCTGATAGACGATTTCGGTAGAGACTACCCAGTGCCATGTATAGTGGCATCTATTATCTCGCAGATCCTGATGACTGATCGCAGTCAGAAGGGTTTCCCACTCAGATGGGCTCGACTATTGGTGGACCTAGTCGGCAGGCCACGACGGATGGCATGGGGTCCTGCCATATTGGCAGAGATGTACCATGATCTGCATGAGATTGTCTACAAAGATGGTCGGACATGGGCATGCGGTGCCATCCTAGCACAGGTATGGGCATGGGAGCACATCATTGTGGTGCGCCCCAAGGTTCAGCTGAGGGAGAGGAGGTACCCCTACATCTACAGGTACCTCAGGTTTATATCACATGCCCATTCTAGAGATGTGACATATTACAGATGGATTCTAGATGAGATAGCCTCATTCACATGGAGGCCATACAAGGAGGTTGAGGTCTGGGGAGATGTAGCCGATGAGCTGAGTTATATGCTGTGCAGTCGGCCATTGGTAGGTTGGTATGTAGAGATCATAGAGAGATTCTGCATCACTCGGGTATGGCGGTAGTTCAGGAGGTAGCAGTGAGTCTCGACAGAGACTACCACATATGCCAGGGCTAGAGACGAGGAGGGTCATGGGTGGCTACCCATGTTGGATTATCAGCAGGCTGTCGCGGAGACAGCAAGTATCAGGAGCGAGCCCTGGGAGTATTTCCCAGATATGGCAGATGCAGGGGCTGATGGAGCTTACAGAGCAGAGCAGTGGAGGGTGCCATTCCCTTGATTTATAGTACCAGATGCATAGGTACCAGTGCCGAGAGGAGACGGAGGGGGTGACGGGGGAGATGGAGGAGACGGAGGGGATGGGGGAGAGGGAGGGGGAGAGGGAGGGGATGGAGGAGATGGCAAGAGGGGGAGAGGGAGGAGGATGGAGAGAGGAGAGGGATCGAGATCAAGTGGCCAGAAATGGTCACAGGGACAGCGACACCCGAGGAGGAGGCGAGACCAGCTCGCCGACAGGCGGAGGCATAGCAGGATCAACCTACGGGGGGAGAGGATCTGAGAGCCCAGATACAGGCTCAGGAGGTAGAGATACAGTAGCTCCAGACTACTATAGCCGTGAGAAATCAGTAGCTACTAGATCTGAGGGTAGAGCAGGATCAGCAGATATCTGATCTTAGGGCAGAGATAGCATGTTGTGAGGCGATGGCACGGGCTGAGGCACTAGAGCTCTGATGAGAGTCAGCGAGAGCAGCCTATTATCACAGGCTATATTTGCAGGCCATCCCAGAGAGTGAGAGAGCACCATCATACTCTCAGCGGGTGGGGGTATCAGATGTGGTACTCGATAGGAGAGCTATGCCTCCCTCACTACTACGAGCTCCTCACGAGGGTGGTAGCGAGTCTTAGGTTTTAGATGTTTTGGACATATTTTGAGACTTTTGATCCAGATTTTGGGATCTCATATTGTATTGTATATCATGACATTATTATAGATTTATGAGATTACTAGATATTCGATGTATCATGTGTATTTATCTCACTTGTGATGGATGTATCAGTTTATGTATATTGTCTTGTCATTTTGCTCAAATGTTTATGTATGTGCTTATGTATGTTCTCTCTCATAGATGTATGTTTAATTCTCATGTGTATGATATAGACTCATGTTTCTTGAAAATGACAGTTGTGATATAGATATGATGATATGATTAACCCCTTGTGATGAACAGGAATAGGTTCGAGATGAAAAGGACAAGGAGTGAAAGACATGATCGAGAAGAAGAAAAGGTGAGCGCAGTCGACTGACAGGTCCATGTAAGATGAAAAGGAAAGCTCTCTCCATATGCAAGGAATGCAAAACTAGACTATCATGAACCTAAAAATGCAAACTACTATGAAAGTGGTTGACTTGCAAAGTCACAATGCTTATAGACATCTAATTATCATCATCGAGTGTTATTGGTAGCGTCGTGAGATCATACAATGCACACTAGCATAACTATGTGGATACGAGTATGATCTTTATCAGATAGAGATGTGGGAATCTCATCTAGGCATCAAAGACATGGAGGTCAAGATGACTAATGCAGTGAGATTACCTAAGTTTGATATGGCGAGATTATGCTTGTATCAAGACACATGAAAGTCAAGATAACTAGAAGCATGCACTCGCAAAACAGTCAAGGATAATACCTTGTCAATCCATAGTGTCAAGTAGGACCAGCATAAATGCTCATGATAGTTAGGATCAACAAAATATACCCACAAGCAGATAAAGAAAGAAAACATGTTCTCATTCCCTCAGTCTTCTAGCTATGCATCATCAAAAATTTCTCAGGGAGAGATCACTCATCAAAGAAATCCTCATAGACAGCACACAAAGAAAAATAAAGTCATCATATCATCATCGAGTTAATTGTTTAAGTGTGTGTGTGTTGGTCATAGAGTCAGACTCTGAGTATCACATCTGCACATGAGCACTATCGCATTATACTTAGACTATAGGCAAGACATCTAATAAGTGTTAAGAAACACTCGACGCAAGGGTAGTGTTGAGAAACACTATTTGGGGTGGTTTAAAAAAAAAAAAAAATACCTGTTGTGAAATGCCCCAAGAGACGAATGCACCTAAAAGACCAATGCTAACAGTTATGCCCCCTAGACAAAGACAAAGACTAATTCCAGACTAAGCCAAATAAGGTCAAGGTATGATGGGAAGTGGCTAAGTGTCGAGGATGCATGCTAACAAATAGGAGTGCAAAGGCCTCAAGTAGCGCCTGTTTCCAGGTTTTCACCACTTGGAATCTTTTTTCATTTTTTCATTTTTTTTGGATTTGTGAACTTTTTCTAATTTTTTAATATTTTTTCAGGACATTTTATGCTTTTTAAGATTTTTTTCAGCATCATATATCAATTTTTTTAGTATTTTTTCAGGATCATAAGATATGTACAAAGGATACCCCCAGACAGACTGGGCATCAAGGATAGAAATTCTTGAGGTGCACAATGTTGATGGGATCAGGGAGCTGTTCTCCATCAAGATCTGATAGTAAATACGCACCAGTACCAAAAGCAGCTGTGATGACATATGGTCCAAGCCAGTTAGGTTCAAACTTGCCCTTTTTCTCTCTGTGTTGTTGGTTCTTAGGGTTCTCTCGCAAAACAAGATCACCTATTTGAAATTCTCTAGGGTGAACCTTCTTGTTGAATGCCTTGGACATACACTTCTGATACACTCTCATATGATCAAAGGAAGCCTTACGCTTCTCATCTAGAAGTTCTAGTTCCTGTAACCTCATGGCGCGGTAATTCTCATCTGTAATCAAACCTATGAGTGAGACTCTAAGTGATGGTATCTCGACTTCTAAAGGCAATACTACTTCAGCGCCATAGGTGAGAGAGAAAGGAGTGGCTCCTGTAGGTGTGCGAATACTTGTTCTGTAAGCCCATAGTGCTGGATTGATTTGTAAGTGCCAATCCCTACCATTCTTGTGTACTGTCCTATGAAGAATCTTAAGAATGGTTTTGTTAGAGGCTTCTGCCTATCTGTTTCCCTGTGGAAAATAGATGGACGACCAATGTTGCTTGATTTTAAACTTTTTGCATAGGTGCTTTAGGTCCTTATTCTTAAATTGACCTCCATTGTCAGTAATGATCTCAGAAGGCACTCCAAATCGGCAAATGATATGATTCAAGATGAACAAAAAAATGGTCCTTCCTGAAGCAACAGAAAGTGGCACAGCTTCCACCCATTTTGTGAAGTAGTCAGTGGTAGTAATAATAAACTTGTGTCCACCTGATGAGTTGGGATGAATTTTCCCAACCAGATCAAAGGCCCAGTGCTGAAATGGCCAATGAGAAACAGAAGGGATCAGCTCCCTACCTGGAGCATGAATCAGGTTGCCATGTTTCTGACATTTTTCACATGACTTAGCAAAGGTGACTACATCTATCTACATTGTGGGTCAATAATATCCCACCCTAAGCAACCTTCAGGCCATGGCAAGACCATTAGAATGTCCACCACAAATGCCCTCATGGATGTCAGCTAACGCTTGGTTGGATTCTTCCTTTTCTAAGCACCTAAGGAGCGTCCCATCTAAACCCCTCCTATATAAATCACCAGAGATGAAGGTGTGGCGAGAGGCGTTACGGATGAGGTTTCGGCATTCAGAGCAGTTGAATGTGTCAGGAATGATGCCATCACAAAGATATGAATAGATAGCACCATATCGGGAAGACTCGTGTGTGATAATGGCACAAATGACGTGGCTTTTAGATGAGTCAAAGATGGGATGGTGTAGCTCTTCCACCAGGAATTCAAATCAGGATTCATGTGTCTCCAACTGAAGAAGTGAAGCTAATGTGGCCATGGCATTGGCAGCTTTGTTCCCTATCTTAGGGATCTATTGAAACGTCACAAAGGTGAAATAGCATCTCAAAGAATCAACCATCTTTTTATAGGGTATCAATTTTTCATCCTTGGTTTGATACTCTTCATTGACTTGGTTGATGATTAACTGGGAATCCCCAAAGACATGTAACTCTGTGATGTTCCATTCTATAGCCATTCTCAAGCCATTAGTTAAAGCTTCATATTCTGCAATATTATTGGTACATGGGAATAATAGTTTGTAAGACTTCGGAATGTTGTACCCATGTGGAGAAACAAATAACACTCCAGCACCTGATCCATTTTGCATGCGGGAACCATCAAAGAACATTGTCCAAGTGCGAGTAGTTGTATACAAGATGTGTTCATCTAAGAATTCCACTTGTACTAGCATACTATCCTGGATTGGGAAATCAGCTAATTGGTCAGCAATAGCTTGTCCTTTTATTGCCTTCCTTTCAACGTACTCTATGTCGAATTCAGTGAGGACCATCATCCATTTAGCAAGTCTACCCGTGAGGGCAGCCTTACTAAGCAAGTATTTAAGGGGATCAATTTTGGCAACCAAATGTATGGTATGAGCAAGCATGTAGTGGCGCAACTTTTGAGAAGCGAACACCACTGCCAGACAAGACTTCTCAATATTATTGTAATTGATCTCATAGGAGACGAGAGTACGGCTGATATAGTATATGGCCCGTTCTTTCCCAGTATCATTTGATTGAGCCAATAATGCCCCCAGGGAAGTGTCTGTAGCTAAAATATATAGGATCAATGGTTTCCCTGGAATAGGAGGCATTAGAATAGGAGGATTAGCCAAGTATTGTTTGATCTGATCTAGGCTCTTTTGACAATCCTCGTTCCAAACACAAGAAGCACCCTTATGCAATGTCTTGTTGAAGGGTTGCACTCTATCTGCAAGCTGAGAAATAAACCTCCTAATTGATTGAAGACGTCCCTGAAGACTTCTCATTTGGCTGATATTTCAAGGAGGTGGCATATCTAGGATTGCTTAGACCTTTTCAGGGTCAACCTCGATACCTTTTGCTGATATTATGAATCCTAAAATTTTGCCTGAGGTGACGCCAAATGCGCACTTCTTTGGATTCAATCTGAGTTGAAATTGTTCCATACGATCTAGAATTACTTCCAGATCGTCGAGGTGTGTGTCCCTTTTTCTTGATTTTGCCATGGTATTATCCACATAATCTTCCATATTTTTGTGCATCATATCATGAAAGATAGTCATCATAGCTCTTTGGTAGGTTGCTCCTGCATTCTTTAATCCGAATGGCATGACGTTCCAGCAATAGGTTCCCCATGCACATGTGAATGCTATTTTCTCTTGGTCTTCAGGAGCTATTTTGATTTGATTATACCCTGAGAAACCATCCATTAGAGAGTATATGTCATAGCCCACCGTCATGTCCACTATCATGTCAATGTTTGGAAGTGGAAAATCATCCTTTGGGCATGCTTTGTTTAAATCTTTAAAATCTATGCAGACACGAATGGACCCATCATGTTTGGAGATAGGTACTATGTTTGAGATCCATTCTGCATAATCGATGGCTCTAATAAATTCAGCTCTCAAAAGTTTTTCTAATTCCCCTTTGACAAGTAGAGCTACATGTGGATGCATTTTTCTTAATCTCTGTTTTACTGGCTTGACTCCTGGAGCTATGGATAAGTGATGCATTATGAGATTCATGTCAAGCCCTGGCATGTCTGAATAGGTCCATGAAAAATTAATTTTCTTTTTCTGTAAAAACTGTACATATGCCTTGGTCTCTTCTTCTGATAAAGACTGAGCAAGATGGACTATCTGAGGATTTTCTTCTATGTGTAAATTGACTGGTTTTGTTGGTTCAATCAATATTGATGATCTATCCTGGAAATAACTCGACAAGTTATTAAGTACCCCATCCTTAGGTGCCTCAAAGAGGTTTTCACCCTCGGATGCATCATTTCTTTTTACTATTTTTGGTGCTGACACCGCCACAAAGTGGTTTTCGCCATCAGACCTATTTTTCTTTTTTTCTTTTATTTTGAGACTGATGTACTTAATATCAGGCTCTGTCATGCTGGTTGTTGGTTCACTGGTGGAAGTAGCCACGGGTTCAAGAGCATTCAGATAGCAAGCAATTTCATAATCATTGTGGAAGGTGAGGAATGTGGGCTCTTGATGGTGCTGAGACCAGTTAATTAGGTCAAAGTGAACAAGGGGTAAGTCAATGGTGGGTTCGATGTTGTTTATGCAAAAGGTGTCATCTCTGGTGATCATATAATCAAAGTTCATCAAGTCTTCTCCTAAGATACCTAAATTAGGACTCATCCTATCAAATGAAGCATCGTCCACTAAGGTGATTTAAGGAGTGCAATCCTCTAGTCCTACACTAGGATCGTTAGTCGCATCGGGTTGGGTACTATAAGCATGGACAATATCTACGTCCAGATCAACTGTTGCATCTAAAAGTGAGTCCCATTCATATTCATGGGAGTCTATTTCTGAGTCATCATTTAGGCCTCGTGATGTAGAAGCCTCAAGGTTAGGAAGGGTTTCCCCTTCTCTAGTGCTAGTATTGGTACTATCCGTCGCAGCTAGGACAGTAACACTTTCCTTTGTCGATCTAGTAGTCACACAGTCACTATCCGTCGTAGCTGGGATAGTAGGACTATCAAGTATCAAATTTGTGGAATCTCCCCAAAGGAGATTCATTGAGGGCACCCAATCATCAGACACATCTTGTTGATTGGAAAGATCAGGTGTATAATCTGAGTCACTGTCAGTGTCTGTCGCAGCTGGGATAGGGACACCTTTCTTCTTCTTATTCTCAAAACCTAAGCCAACCGTGGACTTATTCTTTTGTCCAAAAAGAGCATGATCAAGAGGCTCAACTTTAGCATCTAGCCTATGACTAAGGGGACCATATCCCAGATATCCCATATTTTTAACCAGTGTATACCCTTTCCCATAAGCTTCAGGTGAAGGAGCAAAATTCTCGTTATGTTTGTATTTCTCCTCGTGATAGATCCAGTCTCTTCCAGCAACTTCCTCTTTCTCTTCTTGAATGGGGACCGAAGACTCAACAAATTTCCCAAATAATGTCATTGCTGATGATGAAGGCTTCACATTTGGGGATGGTCTCCCATAAGACCTAGGAGAGATTGGCATGTTTGTAAAAGAATCCATTTTATAATCTCCCATCCCAAGATCGATGGTCTTGAACTTCTACTTGTATTGTTCAAGTGAACTACTAGGACTGTCAGCTTCCCTATTCAAAGGTACATGTGATCCAGCAGAAATGTTATTAACTGATAAAGCACTATCTCCAGGGATGCAAATTTCCACACCGTTATGGGGAAACTTAACACACTGGTGATATGTTGATGGGACTGCTTGCATTTCGTGAATCCATGGCCTACCTAGCAAAATGTTGTAGGCTAGAGGTCCAACATCAACAATTTGAAATAATATATCTTTTTCTACGGGACCAATGCGAATAGGCAAAATAGCCAATCCCTTAGAACGTCTTTCTGCTTCGTCATATGCTTTGATTGTGATCCTTTTCCTTGTGTCAATGACGTTCTCAGAATATCCTAGAGCCAGCAACAAACTCAGGGTACAAATATTGAACCCCGCACCCCCATCTATCAGTACATGCCTAACATGGGTTTTATGAATCATGACTTCGATGTGTAAGGCCAAGTTATGTGGGTGACTGATGGATTTGTCATCTTCTTCGGAGAAGGTGAGGTAATGAGGGCTAGCCAAATAGTTGACCATGTTTTGGAATTCATCAATATCTAAGTTGTTAGGGATGTTGGCTGCTCGCAAAGCATCTTCAAGGATGTGCTTGTGCTTAGGAGACAATTCTAAAAGCTCAAAGATGGATATTTGTGTGGGTGTATGTTGTAGCTGGGCAATAAGATTATAATTGGAATCAGGACCAATGGTAGATTTGGGAGGAGCACCTTTGGACATGGGCTGCTTAGACTTGCTAGTGCTAGGACCTCTAATGATAATGGGCGCTTGGGCCTGTCCCCTAGTGACAGCATTGAGGGACTGCGGCATTCTTTGTGAGTGAGGACCTCTTATCACCACAGCGGGTCTTCCATCAGTCATAGGGGTTGAGTCCACATTATGTCCATAGGGATCTTTCCCTCTCATCATGTTGACACTATCATCCACAACTTCAAGCATGTTAATAACGTTCTCCACGTTTGTGTAGGTGTAGTTGATAGCCGCCTTGCCATTCTTATTGTTAGAATTCTCTCCTTTCTCATATTTAGGCAAGGGCTCTTTAAAGGCTTTATGATCTGCATTAGTGGTTAACCCATCCACTTGTAATTGTCCTTTCTCAATAAGGTCTTGGACAAGATGCTTGAGTTTAAAACAATTTTCTATGTCATGTCCAATCCCATTATGGAAAACGCAAAAAGCCTTAGCATCCCACCAATGAGGTAAAGGATCCGGTATGCGATATTTTGTAAGATCCTGTGGGTGTGCCAAATTATGAGCAACTAATGTCTTAAAAACATCTGCATAAGATTCTCCCAATTTGGTAAATTGTCTTTTCTCCGTTTTAGATCTTTTTTGATACTTAGGTTTGTCTTGTTGTGTTGAAGACGTTTGCAGCTTCATAGCTTGAACCGCATGAGAGAGGTTAAGAACTCTTTCATTTTTTATCTGAGATGAGTTAACAACTCCGTCATTGACCACTTGCTTATTTTTGTTCCAATAGGAGTTCTTTTTGTCCTTGTTACCATTAGTATTGTTATTTTGGCTATTGTTGTTATTTGTTGGTTTAGCCAAAATTCCTTGTTCTTTTAGGACATCCTCAATGTGACATGCCACCTCTACCATAGTATCAAAGGAATTAAATGGGATTTTCTTGACTTCATATCTGAGTTTTGGTATTATATTGCTCACAATGATATCAATTCTCTCCTCTTCAGAGATTGTCCTTGGGTATTTCGAACACAATCGCCTCCATCATTGTAAAAATGTGACAAAAGATTCCCCTTGATTTTGCTTAAGTTTACACAAATCAAGCATTGTGACCGACCTCGATAAGTTGTAAGCAAAATGCTGAACAAATCTTTGGACAAGTTCTTTAAATGTCTTTACTAGAGGGGAAAGGTTGGTGAACCACTCCATGGCTTCACCTTTTAAACTCCTTGGGAATAATCTCATCAAGTAGAAGTCTTCATGGTGAAAGGAAAAGCTCATTATGTAGAACTGTCGAACATGGTCGTGAGGGTCACCAGTGCCATCATATTTGTCATATGTTGGGAACTCAACTTTCTTAAAGAATTCTACCATCACCACACTTTTTTCAATGGGGTTAGGACATATGGAGTCCAAATGAAACGTGCTCTTGGGAGCCTTCATCTTGTCTATATCCTTTTGCATTTGTAAGATCACCTCATTAGTTGAAGGGATCTGTTTCTTGATCTTTTGGTGAACATCAAAATTATATGGAACTTTAGCGCCTTTGTTGATAAGACTTTCCAAGAATTGGTCTTTGTTTTGTTCCACATATTGCTCCACATATGCTTGAAAGGATGGTTCTTGTTGCATAGTCATGAAGTCCAAATGATCAAATTTAGCATAACTTCCTCCATGTTGTGAGCCATGATGTGCTCATTGGGAGGGTTGCTTTGAATGTCTATGAGATGATTGTCTCCTATGATGGTCATATCTTGAAGCCCTTCTTCCTCTAGGACTCGGGGATCATGAGGGCATCCTTGATCTTCTTCTAGGGCTAGGGGAAGGGGTAGATGGGGGTGAGTTGGTCCCACTATTGGCTCCCCTCCCGTTAAATCGGCTTTGGAGTTGTTGTGCATAGAGTCTATCTTCTTCTTCTTGGACGACTCTTTTCTGTATATCCAACAATGTATGTTCTTCTTCCTCTAGTTGTCTGAATTTTTCCTTTTTAGCAGCCTGTTCATCTAAGTAGGCTTGCTTCTCTCTCTCAATGCTTCTCAATCTGGTATTTGCATATCGAGAGGTGTCTTTAAGTGGGGAGGATTGTCTTGAATGTCTTATTGCATTGGCTGCATTTATGTGGTGATCACTAGATTCATTGTTCTGGTCTTCGTGTTGTGACCCTAAATCTGAGTGAGCTTGCTTATGATGTCTCTCAACTCATTGGTGAGCATCAAAATACCTCGTGTTGTTGGGAGGTGACCCGGGTGGACTAGCATGAGAAGAACCACCATACTCTTTTCTATGTCGTTGGAAGATATCCTCAAGAGTTTGATTCATGGCTTCTCTTTGTTGTCGGGTAAAAGTGTAACTCATGTCCATGCTTGATGAGAGTGGTATGAAAGAGGTGCTCACTTCACTAGGATTAGCTCCTGGATTAAAACAAACTTTAGATTCACTCTTAGGAGA
This sequence comes from Chamaecyparis obtusa, assembly GCA_027943335.1. NCBI lineage: Eukaryota > Viridiplantae > Streptophyta > Pinopsida > Cupressales > Cupressaceae > Chamaecyparis > Chamaecyparis obtusa. The sequence goes on from BSBK01001193.1 coordinate 192,655, forward strand.
TTGATCAAAAAGGGGACCTTTTCCCTTAGGTTGTCGACGAGTCTTGATAGGTGGTAACTGGTTAAAGGCAATAGGGGGTCACTTCCCTTGATTGACTTGGTACCTTGTCGTAACTAACATGAAAGAAAGATACTCTCAATGAAAAGGTGACCTCTCAAAGTGTCAACGCCAAACTAGGATAATCAAAGTCCTCTATTGTCCAAAAAAAGAAACGAGAAGAAAAAAAGGGCTTTACCAACACTGTCAAAGAGGTGCTTCAAATCAAAGGGTGACTACCCTTGCACTTTTGAATCGGGAGGTTGGACTAGGCCAAAAGATAATTGAAATTGAGATAAAAATTATTTGGACAATAAGAGTACTAAAATTTTCCAAGAATGTAGCTAACAATCTTAGAGATGAACCTTGGCACCAAGAATGACCTTCTAATTTGGCAATTATTTCAAGGTGATTTCGTAAATCAAATGATGCTATCCCAGAGGACTAAAAACCAGAAATTTAGAGTCAAGATAGGTCTCAAACGTCAGGGTGAGAAGCCTACTCTAAGACCTAGCCTGATTAACAGCAACTGAAACTGACCAAAATTTAAGCATGGCAGAATTTAACTAGGTGATATACTCCAGGCTACTGGGGCGATAAACCTATGACCGCGCGATACTTCGCCCGAAGCCAGGTGATACTTCTTAGTACTGGCGGGCGATATACTCCAAGCAGGTCGGGCGATAGTCCGTCAGGGGTGAACTATCACGCAATATTTCTCTTCAAAGCATGCAATATTTCTAGCAAGTGCGAAGTATCGCGCAATACTTCGCTTTACAGGGTGCGATACTGTTGCAGAATTGTTTAACTCTTGACCAGAATTGTGTAAAATTTGCATTTTTGGGTCTGTTTGGTCAAAACTTTCAGTCTGAGGGTTGATGTTTTCAATTTCAGTCACAATATCAGCAGAATTTTGGCAGATTTGCAAATAGTAAGGGATTAAAACATGGTCTCAAACACTTGAAACAAAGGCAAAAGCAACCTTGCCAAGACAAACACTTGTGATATCAGAATTGAAACAACACCCTATGGATGCTACCGATTGTTTGTATGTAAGAACATTTGCACTGGTATCACACAACCAAAGACAATTCAAGCAAATCTATCCTAAAAATTCAAGGCTCAATACTTACCAACTTAGCCCACAACTTGATGCCCCCTCGCCTCACACCAAGTGGTTACCCACAAGAGATGTTGGCTTTGTCATGGAAATGTCAAATGACACAACTAAAGGGACACATATGGTGAGTATCTTAAGGTGATCCGGGTAAACCACTTGGATCAATCCTTGCACTAAGAAGATAAGTGGCTAAAATAAGGTGGCTTCTATCTAATGGTTCTTAATAAGGATTTCCATTCACAACACCCCTCTTGCTCCTCATAAAAGACTAGGACCTCACGGCCTCAAGAGTACCTTAAGCATTTTTGTTCAATGTTTTCCCCATGGTCACAATCCCTTGAGCTACTCACATCAAACGAAGACAAGTGTTATGTCTACCAAGGTTTTTGGTGTCCTTGATAACCTTGAGATTATAGTGAGTTGGAATCACTTGCCACCAAGGAAAATGATGACAAGGTTGTCCCCACTTGAGTCGTTCCTCTTGATTGCTCAAGAGCAGGCTCGCTAAAAGATCCTAAACTAAACAAAGAATAGATCAACTCTTGAGGTTCAAGGTTTTTGGTTCACCACAAGGGTGAAGAGCATACTCCCCTATCTCAAAAATCTCTCCCAAACACACCAAACAAAGTTCATTTACCCTCTTGTTTTCAAAATTCAAAGATGGGTCAAGATTTTCTGGTTCACCAAAATGGTGAAGAGCATACTTCTCCTACCACCCAAGAATTCTTACAACAAGATCTTAAGTGCCTAATAAATGAAACAACTAGTTTTTGCCACACTTAAAAGGAAAGCGAATGAACAAGCAAAAAATTTTTTTGTTTTTATGCTTGGGCAGCCCTACAAAAACCATTACTAGCCCTCTTTGACATGCGTTTTTAGCAATTTTCAAGCAAATGAGAGCACCTACAAACACAAATTGTTAGACCCACAAGGTTAGCAAAATCAAAATCCAAATGTAAACATGCAATAAACTCTTATATTTAAGCTAAAAGATGCGGGTTAGACCTATCTAAACATAGCAAAACAAAACAGCAAGCTAAAATAATCAAATTCAGATGAGAAAACTAGAAATGCAAGTCTCTGTCAGACTAGGCGATATTTCTCAGACTTCACCAGTATCGTGCGACACAGTTTCCTATAGTCATGTGATATTTCTCAGTAACGCGATATTTCTCAGTCGCGTGATACTTCTCACTATGGGCGGGCGATACTTCGCCCGATAACAGGCGATATTTCTCAGTACTGGCAGGCGATTCTTCTCTCGCGTGAAGTGTCGCACCGCTATACAAAGGTATATCACACGATATTTCTGAGAAGTATCGCACGATACTCTGAGACTGAAAACCAGAGACTGAAAACCAAGCCAAAAATTGACAAAAATTTTGATGGAAAATACAGAATTAAAGAGACAAAGCTAATCTACTCGGCCCCATGGTGGGCGCCAGAAATGTACACACTAAAATGGTGCACTTCTATGAACCATTACATGCAAGGTTACTCAAGAATGAAGCTTCACAAAGCGGCTCATAGCTCTCTATGCATGGAGTTGCAAGGGACTATGATGTGTTTGCTCTCAGGTAGAGCTACAAGCTTGTGACCTTGCTAGTCAACCATACAATGAGAGATTCAAGTGAAGACAAGGGCAACAATGCCAATATCTCCAAGAATCACTATATGCAAATGCAATGTAAGCTATATGAAGATGCAAATGTGCAAGCTATGCTATGAAAATGGAAGTACAAACTAAGCTATGAAATGGAAATATCAATGGATTACAATGCTTCCTATTTAGACTATGTGAGATTAATCTATTGCATAAGAGGAAATCTACACTAAGAATGCCATGATCATGCAACTAAGAAAGAAAATATGCAACTACAATGAAATGCAACAAGTCTTCAATGTCTTCAAACTCCAAATGCACCTAAAACCTGTAGCATAACATTAGCATAAAACAAGTGGTATATCCAAATGAAGGAGAGAGCTCTCCTTTTATAAGAAATGCAAAGAAATGGACCATTGAGATTAAGAGGCAAAAAGTCTTAATCAGCGGTGGAGCTTGAAAGAGGAGCAATCCATGTGCACAAGTATCCTCCAATGAGAGTGAAGTGTTGACTTTTGAGCCTCATGTGAGACAAAAGTGCTTTTTCTCCTTTTTATAAAATAGGAATAATGTTTTATTTGTGCAACTTAGGATAAGAGGAAAAGTGGGGGCTTTTTATTTATTAAAAGGGGAGGAAATATTCTTTTTAATTAAATAAAGACTTAGGATAAATGGTTAGCCCAAGGATAAAAATCCAATATATGATTGAATTAAGTTTTGATCAAGAAATTGATAATGTTGAAAATATTGATTATTGATAAAAATGATTCAGGATTGATAAATTGAATAAATGGGGCCCAAAGTCTAGGCGACCATTTTTGGGTGCATACACCTGACACATGATCCAAGGAGTACAAGGGTAAATAGCTATCATTTAGAAATGGTGTAGGTTAGCCTGAAATGGCGGTCACCATCTCTCATTGAAACCGAGGAGCTTTTATAAATGTTTGTAGTTGAAAGTGTCAGTTTTTGAGCAGCAAGGTTGTACTTTGATCTGATGTGTTCTTTTTCCTTCACCACTTGGGAGTGGGTGTTGTATTTTCTTGCTTTTCTATGCTTTAAATAGTGTTAGGTTTTCCAACCACTCGAAGCTTGTTGCATTCCCATTAATGAGGGAATTCCAAGGTGGTTGAAAAAAGGGGCTTTTTAAGCAAAGTAAAAATTTTGTAAAGAGGAGTTTTTTTTTTTGTTGATTGATATTGGGAGATATAGAAAATAGAAGGAGATTGCTTAGAAGCAAATCACCAAGTTTTGTGTCTAGTCTTCTGAGTGATGGAATTGTAAATGTAAGTGACAAGTTTTGATTTTAATACAAATACACTGAAACTTCTACCACACATTGTTGTTGTCTCTTTGCTTATGTATTTTACTCTAGTATGTTTTTCATGTTAGGCATTTGAAATATACCGATTGTAAGGCAATTTGCTTGACTGTCTTATGAGCTTCTTTCAAGGAAAGAATTAAATGTGCTTATATTTCATCCTGGAGAGTAAATGCATTTGTGTGGATATCTGATGATAACAATATTTAATTAACATAATAGCTTACAAGGCAACCTATTTGGACTTATAGTGGGTGTGTAAGGCACACTATTGTATTTCGATTATAGTTACTTAATAGCTTGCATTTGTGACTCTATTGCCCTTAAGATTAGGCATTGGCTTGATGTATGTTTCTCAAAAGGTTGTATCTTCCATTACCAAAAAGGGGGAAGTTTGAACTTTTACATCATCCATTAAATACATTTTATGTTTACATTCATTGCACTTAAAAGATTGGACTGTCCTCAGGGCATCTAGTTCATATTTCCTGATTCTATATAGAGAGAATCATAATAGGTTACCCCTCCTTAAAAGGAAGAAGGATGAGAATCCTTAAAGCACTGATTATTGCTTGATTTACAGTCACACTTTATCTAGTTATAGTTTGCATTAAGATGATCAAAGTCATATATAAAGTGTTCTATAAGTCTATACATTGAGAAAACTAGAAGCTGGTCAGTGTCCACTCATAAAGAATACTGTAATAATAGTCATCACTAAAAGGTAATACCTACCTGAGTCTGTGGAGCTCAAAAATGAAGGAGGATCTTATCCAATCCTCAATAATTAGGTCTTTCTCTTGTGGGAATCAACCTCGAGGAACACAGGTTCAAGAAGCATTTAGTGTCCTACAAGAAAAATCCCTAACATATGGTTTACAAGTAATTATTTCATCAAATAATTTTCTATCTCAATTTTCTATATCAACTATTTAAACAAGTTCAGCTAACAAGATACATATTTTCTAATATTTCAGGTATAATGCACCTTGGCAATTGCATTTGGGAGGATCAAAGTTATATGAGGATGCAGAATCAGGTGAGAAAAAAATTGAACCTACAAGAAATGATGATAGAGTTAATTCACACAATCGATACATATTACAGTTATGGAGGGCCAATGTAGATTGGTAACCTATTCTTTCAAGACATGCAGTTATCAAATACATTGCAAAGTATGCAGCAAAAGCTGAGAGAAGCTCTGAAACATATCAAGAAATTTTGATGCGTCTCTCAAACCTTGAAAACCTAGATGATTTAGTGGCACAAGCATATATAAAACTTCTAAGAGAAACAATTGTAGAAAGAGATATTGGAGCTCAAGAGACATGTCATATGCTATTAGAACTTCCATTGGTGGAGTGCAGCAGAAGGTTTATTAATCTAAATGTCTCATGTGAAGTCTTCAAACCTGTACTAATCAATAATGAGGAAAATGAGGAAGAACTCACAAAATCTTTTGTACATGGTTACAAAAGAAGACCACTTTGTATGGAAGTTATCACATTGATTGATGCAACAAGGTCCTAGATATACAATCCTAGAAGAAGAGGAGAAAATAAATGGGGGCCATGACAAACATCGGCAATTGTCAGAGTTTTTCCTAGGTTTCTCAGTCAAAAGCAACAAAAGGCAATTGACATTATTACGACACACTACCATAGCAATCAAGTGGGAATTCCTTTATTTATGATAATTCAAGGAACAATAGGAATGGGAAAGTCTTATCTAATTGGTGCCATCAGTCAATCTCTCCAAATGGCAGTGATGCCAAATACTTCTCCACTTCTATTACTTGCACCAACTAGAGTTGTAGCTTTCAATATAGGAGCTTGTACCATTCATTCAAAGTTGTGAATACCCATTACAAATGTTGCACAGCTACAAGGCACAAGGCTTACAATTTTTCAAGAAGAAATGGAACATGTCAAATATATTTTGATTGATGAAATGAGCTTCATTGGTCAGAACTTGCTGGAAAATATTGATTCTCAACTCAGACAAGCCTTCCCACAAAGTGCTGACATTACCTTTGGAGGTATACCTTTCCTTATTCTTAATCATGCTATTAATGTCTTTTAATATTTATATATAATATCATGTTATGATATTACTAAATGCTCTAAATTTAATTTTATCCAACTCTATTTCAGGTGTATCTATTATTTTGGTTGGTGATTTGGGACAGTTACCTCCTGTCAATGATAGACCTGCCTATGACAGCAACAAACGGGCAAAGTTACTATGGCATGAATTCAAGATAGTGGTTACACTAGATCAAGTATTCAGGTAAGATGGACAAAATGTCCACCAACAAAGATTTCATCATCTTCTCACAAATCTGAGAGATGCAAATCCAAAAATAGATGATTGGAACTTGCTTATGACAAGAACTCCTGTAAGGTTAGATGCTGCAAGCAATGAAGAGTTTGATAAGACACTGCATTTGTTCTCTAAAAAGGACAATGTTCGTAACCATAACATGAGGATGTTGTATTCTTTAAGACATCCTGTTGCACGTAGCCTTGCAACTAAGTCAAGGAATGGTAATACAAATGAATATTGGTCAGCTAAAGAACTTGATACAGAGTTATTGTTCAGTACCAATTCAAGGGTAATGTTGACTACAAATCTATGGATAGAAGCTAGTCTTGTCAATGGAGCATTGGGATATATTAGAAATATTGTCTACAAACCCAAAACTGGTCCACCTGAACCTTCAGCATATGGCACAGTTGAATTTGATAATTACTCTGGAATACCATATGATGACCACCATCCAAAAATAGTACCAGTACCACCATTACAAAGAGGCGGGACCTTCCAATTATCGTTAAGGTTAGCATGGGCATTGACAATTCACAAATCTCAAGGACTAACTCTTTCAAAAGCCACGATTGATACAGGTCTGAGAGAAAGAGCAGGATTAACATTTGATGCAGTATCTCATGTAAAGTCTCTAGAAGGCTTGAGAATAATGCCACCCTTCACATATGACCGCTATGAAAAAATGAAAAGTGGGAAACAACTTTAAAAGAGAAAAGTAGAAGAAATCAGACTTAGATGTCTTGAAAATTAATGTACTCTTATGATGTATTTCAAACTTCCTATTATAAAATAAAGAATTATTTCTTCTCCTAGCTTATGTCATAATTATCTTCAATTATTATATCATTAACCTATACAAGTTAAATCACATATGCTCAATCTAACATGATTACATCATTATTTAAACTTTCTTATAGTTCTTAAATTTATTTTTATGTGGTTTACGTGTCACGATACCCCTAAACCACATACAAATATAGCCTAACTATTATCCTAACATTAACCTTAACTATAACAATACCACTAACCTTATCCTAATATGAGCACTAACCCTAACAATAACCTTAACCATAATAATAACATGAACCCTAAGAAACTTCTTCAATAGAACCTAACAGTTCCCCTAACAATAACTTTATGTGTAACAATAGCACTATTACTAACCAACCCTTGTTGTCACAATTTTCTATTACTCAAATACTTAATAATAGCATTAACAATAAATATATATAAAACATTGAACCTAACCATAATGCTAACACTAACCTTAATTGTAACAATAGCATAAACCTCAAAACATAGCTCACCAAAAATATAGGTGGCTAAAATAATAGCTCCCTAAAAATAATAGTTTTTACAAAAATTATATAATAAAAAAAGGATTTAAAATCAGTTACGAATCAAAAACTGAAATAATAAAAAATAAAAATGTAAAAATGTAAAAATTCAAAATAAAAAATCGTAAACGAAATACTCATAAATGAAAAAATCAAAAATCAAAACCGAAAATATCAAATTTCATAAACAAAAAAATCAAAACCAAAAAAATCAATATCAGATGTTGCGTTTCAGAGTGGGCCTGTGCGTTGGACAACATAGGTGTGGTGCACTTGGTGCCCGTGCGCTGCACAGCATGGGTGCCAGTGCAGTAATGTACACGCTACACTGGGAGTGTGTAATGTTACAGACGTGCCAAGTGCCGAACCAAAATTTTTTTGCAAAAAATAAATTTTTTAAAAAAAATTTATTCCAACATTTTTTTACAAGAATGCCAAATGAATTTTGGATTACAAAACGTTTGAGAAATGAAGAGACACTCTTCATTTATAAAAGAGTGCTCTTCATTTCTCAAGCTATTTTTTTGGTTGCAGGTACACGCGATTTGAGAGTTGTGAGATTTGAGAAGTTGGAGAGTTCTAAGATTTCAGGTTTTCAGAGAGTTGAGATAGGTAAATCAAATAGAAATTACTGAGGATTTCTGAGAGAGAAATTTCTGAATAGCAGAGAGGAGGATTGCATTGGAGAGAGAGGATTTCTAAGAGAGAAATTTGTGAATAGCATTACAGGCAGCTGGATTGCATTGTAGAGAGGTGATTTGCAAGCAACTTTCATCAATTTGAAACAGGTAAATAGATTTAATTTTATATTGCATTTAATTTAATGTTATTTTATATATTTTGATAGTAATCTATTTTAATATTGTTTTATATAGTTTGATATTAGATCTAATATCAAACTATATAAAATGCAATATTAAATATTGTTTGATATTAGATCTAATATCGGATATCAAATATTAGATCTAATATTTGATATCAGATCTATTTTATTAGATCTGATATTATATAGTTTTTTTTAGATTAATTTTATATAGTTTGATATTAGATTATTTTAGATCTAATATCAAACTATATAAAACTATATAAAAAATAAATTTTTTATATAGTTTTATATTAGTTTTATAGTGTTTTTAGATTGGTATTGTTTTTAGATTAATATTGTTTTAAGAATTGTATTTAATATTCTTTAAATACAATTCTTAAATTTTAAAATTAGATTAAGCATACATTAGATTTCTTAATTATTTAAATATTTGAATTATTGCTAACATTTAACATTAAGAATAATATAACTTATATCATGTTTACAAACATGACTTTTTGTTAATTTACATATAAAAAAATCCACAACATAATATATATTATTCCACTATATAAGTAACATGTAAAGTTTAAAATGACAATGCAAAATGGTTATTCTGATTAATTTTATATATTGATGTTTACCATTCCACCTATGGCTGCCTCTGATAGAGAGTTGAACATCATGGTTACAAGCCCCTCTGCTTTGGTGGCCTCGAATGATGTCTTTGAGACTAAATTTGACAAGTGTACATGAATCATTGTAGACTCGTGCACAACTATAATCAAAGTTGTGGAGCACGCAACATTATCAGTTGACTATGCAGATGGCAAATGTTGCAAAAGTTCTACGTGAGACATCGGCAAAAGTGGATGCATTTCCATCAATGATGAAAGAAGTCTATCGCGATCATTGTACAAATAAGGGCCGCAATACTAACTTTATTGTTGAAGAATATGTGATGTACTTGCATCATTATGGAGAAATGTTATTGATTTAATCTTGGCTTTCAACCTTCGTAATTATCTGAATAGTTGTATTGGGACTTATATTTCCCTTTTTATCTATATAAGTTTCATGAATAAGATAATAAATAAATAGTTTTGGCTATTCCCATCATGATTACCCCTATACTTGCAACATTTTGCAACATGTTTTGTTCAACTCTGTATTTCTAATATTTATTCCTTTAATGGATGTGCCGAATAAATGGGAGAAATTAATTATAGAGGATATCTTATTCATAAATGTCTACTATGTTGCGCTGGGACTGCTACTAGCTTATATATATTTATATATATAATACGCCGAGAGTAATCCTTCTCAAGGCACCTATTTTATTTCAATTGCAAACTGCAATAGGTGCCTCGAGAAGGATTACTCTCAACATATTATATATATAAATATATATAAGCTAGTTATCATATTCCAGATGAGGGTAACTTGTAGGATATCATGCATTTCTTAGATAATTTGGATCTAAAACCCATTTCTTTCCTCTTTGATGCTTTTGCCTATCATTGCCCCTATAAATAAATAAATAAATATTTTTGGCTATCATTACCCCTATACTAGCAACATTTGGCAACATGTTTTGTCAAAATCTGTATTTCTAATCCTAGCTCTAACATAATCCTAATCAATGTTAAACAATTGTACCAAAACCTTTAACTATATAAAATAAACTATTAAAAGGAAATATGAAATAAAAACTATTTAAATAAAACTATATCTTAATCCATAGCACAATGTGAAATTAACAACAATAATTATCGTAACCTTAACCCTCACTGTAATATATTATCATTATGATTATAGTTACAGTAATATGCTAACCATTCAAGTTAGTTGTTACCATGTCCCTACCATTGCCCCTTCCTTAAATGGTAATGCTATATGTGATACTAATGATAATTTTCATGTTAAACTATAAACAACATCAAAAAATATATTCCCAAATATGATACTTTGATCCTAACTCTAAAACCTATATCGTATCACTAACCACATCCATAATATTACTCTCGTACAAACCCTACTACTAATCGTATACCTCACACTACATATGATGTAAGCCTAACAATGTATCATACATCCTAACACTACACACAACCTTAAATTGGTCCTAACCCTAACCCTACATGTACAATACCCTAAATGGAACCGTAACTATTAGTAATCTTCACCATATTACTAACTGTAATGCTAACCCTAACCCCTTACCCTAATCTTTGCTTTTAATGTGACAGGTGTAAGTATGAAATTAATAGTACTCCCAAGGTTAAAATTAAAACCTAATTGTAACCATAACCCTCTTGATTACCATAAGTAAAATGGTCAACGTGACGCTTATAGTAACCTTTGATACGATACTAATCCTAACTGTAAACATAGAATCTTATCCCCAATCATAACCCTTGTCCTAACTCTAATACGATACTGATCGTAACTGTAAACATAGAATCTTATCCCCAATCATAACCCTAATCCTAACTCTAATATGTTATCGTTAACATTATAATTACTTATATACGGTAATTGTTCAAGTTAGTTGTTACCATGTCCCTACCATTTACAATACGTTAAATGCTAACGTTAAATAAGATAGTAATGATAATTATCATATTAAACTCTAAAGAACATCCAAAAATGTATTGCCAAGTATGATACTTTAATCATAACTCTATAACCTAGATCCCATCACTAACCAAGCCCATAATCTTACTCTCATGAAAACCCTAATACTATTTGTATACCCAAAACTACTTATGATTTAACCGTCACTATAAACCATAAATCATAACTTTGTGTATAACCTTAAACTGCCCCTATTTGTCATACTAACCTTAACCAATATTTTAACCCTTATACTAATCCAAACATGGATCTAAAATGCAAACTATTTAAAATACAAATCTAAATGAAACATGCATATCAAAATGAAACGTGCAATTCAAAATGAAACAAGCAAATCAAATATTTTATTGATTTAATTTGCATCTTTGATTTTGTGTGCAAATCAAACATGCAAATCTAAATCAAGCTATATTTTAAATACAAATCAATTTATTTTTAATGAAATGAAACATACAAATCAAAATGAAACGTGCAAATTGAAATCTAAATATTTTTAAAGCAACTAAATCTATGGATAAGTAAAATATTTGCAAAATGAAAATCTCACTTGGAAAGAACTTGCACCAAAATTGAATCTAGTCTTGGGTCATCTAAAACTCTCCAATTCTTAAAACTCTGGAAAATGACAAATGAAATAAAATAAAAAATGATATGAGGAGACGCTCTTTTATAATCTAAGAGCGTCTCTTCATATTCTCCAATACATCTTTTGCAATTCCTTTATCTTCTCGAATTCCAAATTAAACCATTTTCAACATTTAAAAAAATTAAAAAACCGATGGCAGCATTGCCCTTCGTATTTAAATTTAAATCTAAATATTCAAACTAAATATTAAATCAATTAATGATTAATATCTAAATCTAAGAGAAATATAAATCTAAATCTAACTAAAACCAAAACTTACGCTAACTCTAATTCTAATTCTAAATATAAAGCTAAAACTAAAATTAAATTTAAATGTTAAACTAAAACTATATTAAAAAATAAATAAAGTATGAAATAGAAAATAAAATGATCACCTTTATATTTGGTTAATTACTTGCTTGATCACCTTTAAATCTAAAAACAAACTAAACTAAAATTATTAAATTGAGACGCTCTTTAATAATATGAGAGGGTCTCTTCATATTCCCCAAAAGGTGTCTTTTCCAATTCCTTTTGCATCTCCAGATTCCAAAAAAAACATATAACAAACTAATTTTTTAATTTTTTATTTATTTATTTTAACTTATTGTTCATCCATGTCGCACCCCTGTTTATTCGGGTCCTATTATTTTGGACCCTATTATTTCGGCCTTGCCATTTGTCTTCATATTATTTTGGCATTGGCATTTGTCTTCATATTATGTTGGCATTGCCATTTGTCTTCCTATTATTTCGGCCCTATAATTTCAACCTTGCCATTTGTCTTCATATTATATTATACATTTTTTATTTAAAATAGTTTTAATTTACAAGGAGAGTGAACACGATTGTCATATTCACACACTATGTAAACTGTAAACACAAATACATATAATAAGATTTAAGTCTCAAGGAAATATGATTCTCTGATTTTGTGCATCAACTTTAATATACTACACTATATGAGGTTTTGGTTTTTATTTTGGTTTTTAATATATATATATATCTATATATAGATATATATATATCTATATATATATCTATATATAGATATATATATATCTATATATATATCTATATATAGATATATATATATCTATATAGATATATATATATATATCTATATATAGATATATATATATCTATATAGATATATATATATATATATATATATATATATATATATATATATATATCTATATATATATATATATATATATATATATATATATAGATATATATATATATAGATATATCTATATATATCTATATATATATATCTATATAGATATATATATATATAGATATATATATATAGATATATATAGATATATATATATATATATATCTATATATATCTATATATATATATATATATATCTATATATATATATATATAGATAGATATATATAGATATATATATATAGATATATATAGATATATATATATATATATATATATATATATATATATATATATATATATATATATATATATATATATATATATATATATATATATATTATTGTCTATTTGCTAGTTTACCATATATTGTAATCGTATTAATCATCGTTAGAAAATGGAGGAATTTTTCTCTTTTGATTTGTAGCATGCTAAAATTATCTATAATGTGTACGCCTAGCATGTACATTTTGTCATGTGAATGTTATTATGACCTTGCAGCTATTTGACAAGCACTTTACCCTAATACTAATCCAAACTCAACACTCTGCATTACATCATTAACCCATGATTAAGCCTCATTGTATTAATAACCCTAACCCTAACCCCATACTATACTCTTAAACCTTAATGTTACACTAAATATGATAGTAATCATAACTGTAAACCTAACATCATATCCCTAACCACATCCTTAATCTCAACCTATCCCTAACCTAACCCTAAATGTAACTCTTACCTAAATCCTGACTCACAAAGTAAAATTTCTTACTAACCCTAACTCTCACCCTCTCCCTAACCCTAACCCTAACATTAACTATAACTCATACTCGAACCCCAAATCATACAAAAAAATACCTTACTAACCCTAAATCTCACCCTATTCCTAACCCTAACCCTAAATGTAACTCTTATTCAAACCCTAACTCATAAGGCAAAATATCTTGCTAACTCAAACTCTAACCCTATCCCTATCCCTATCCCTGAACCTAACCCTAACCCCAACAATAATCCTAAACCTATTCCTAACCCTAATCCTAAATGTAACTCTTACTTAAACCCTAACTCATAAGGTAAAATATCCTGCTAGCAATAACTCTCACCCTATCCCTATCCCTAACCCAACCCTAACTATAAGTCTTACTTGAACCCTAACTCATAATGTAACATGTCTTAGTAACCCTAAATCTCACCCTATCCCTAATTATATTTTAGGTAAAATGTCCTACTAACCCTAACTCTCACCCTATCCCTGACCCTAACTCTCACCCTATCCCTAACCCCAATCCTAATTGTAACTCTTACCTGAACCCTAATCATAACATAAAATATCCCACTAACCCTAACTCTCACCCTATCCCTAACCCTAACCTTAACTATAACTCTTACTCGAACGGTAACTCATAAGGTAAAATATCCTACTAATCCTAACTCTCACCATATCCCTAACCCTAACTATAACTCTTACTTGAACCATAACTCATAAGGTAAAATATCTTGCTAACCATAACTATAAGTCTTATCTGAACCCTAACTCATAATGTAAAATGTCCTACTAACCCTAACTCTCACCCTGTCCCTAATCCTAACCCTAACTCTCACCCTATCCCTGACCCTGACCCTAACCCTAACTACATATATACTATTTTATTAATTTTAGAACATAAAACCTAATTGATGCCCCAATAATTTGATTTTATTTTATTTTTCAGCAATATTCCAAAACATTAGAAATCGTATATTTCTACTATGTTGCGCTGGGACTATTACTAGCTTATATATATAATACGCCGAGAGTAATCCTTGTCGAGGCACCTTTTGCAGGTTGTAATTTAAAGAAAATAGGCACCTCTGGAAAAATTAGCTCAGTGTATTATATATATATAAGCTAGTTTTTTGTACACGTTTAACTAGGCTTGATATTTTAACGAGTTGCATGATGAGTCATGACTTCAACCCATAGTTATAGGTCGTTAACTGTCCAATTTACATTTCAAAAAAAAATGGTCTTACAATATTCCATGCAATGGCTACATGTTGACAGAGTTAGCCCTCGCGAGTATTCATCCCTCTCCCCTACACAGGCTCGTAACAATGTTGTTCAACTATGTGTCAAATGCAGATGTACATGGGCTGCTATCCTGCAAACTTTAAAAGAAACATTACTTTATACAATTAATCAAAATAACCATTTTGCATTGCCCTTTCAAACTTTACATGTTAATTACATTGGAATAATATATATTAGTTGTCAACTTTTTTTTTTATATTTAAATTAACTAAAAGTCAGGTTTCGAAACATGATATAATTTCTAATTCAAAATGAAACATGCAATTCAACCATGCTATTGATTTAATTTGCATGTTTGATTTTGAATGCAAATGAAACATTGAAATGTAATACAAGTTATATTTTAAATGTATATCATTTTATTTAAATTGGAATCGAATATACAAATCAAAATGACATGTGCAAATTGAAATATATATATTTTAAATGCAATTAAATCTATTGAAAGGTAAAATACAAAAAATCAAAATCTCTATTCCAAAGAACTTGCTCCTAAATTGAATCTACTGTTGGGTCCTCTAAAACACTCCAATTATTCCCTTTGCAGAACAACAAATGAAACAAAATAAGAAATGAAATGAGGAGGCGCTCTTTTATAATCCAAGAGCATGTCTTCATTTTATCCACTGTCTTTTGCAAATTTGTTTGTCTTTTACAAATAAAATATTAATCATTAAAAAACAAAACAAGCCGATGGCCACATTTCCCTCCATATTTAAATTTAAATCTAAATATTAAAACTAAATATTAAATGAAATAATAATAAAACATAAATGTGGGAGAAATATAAATCTAAATCTTACAGAACTCTAAATCCAAATCTAAATATAATACTAATAGAAATCTAAAACTAAATGATGAACTTAGCCGCTGTCCCTTCGTATTGGGCCATGTGCATACACCACATCCCGCCACAACTCCGTCCACGAGTGGGTCCCTTGCAGACCAACATCAACGGCTGCCATGTCGTCGCCTTTACGTGATTAAGGCAGATGTGCACAAATAGTTCAAAACAAATACAATGGCCCGCGAAGATTTAACGGGCCGTCAAATTTGTACCACTGTTCAACCATCAAACATCTTAAGACAGCTTAATACCTGTTGCCTTTCCGCCCGCCGTGATTTATGCATTTCCTAGGTTTCGAATTTGATTTGTAACGGCTCATTGGCTTGCCTGAGCATGCAGGTGTGGTTGAGGTCTCATTTGCATCATTGCACCAGAATTCATCGGTAAAGGTGTTCTTCTGCGCTCTTTAATAGTAAGTCTCTGCACTTTATTCCCATTTGTATTCCATTTTCCACTTTTCCTCCTGCAAATTGCACAAATCACTCTGCGTTATCGACTTCTATAAACCATTTCAATGAATATTTCAAGTACATTGTTCACTATTACTAAATTCTTTAGAGGCCATGTATCATAACAGATTACAATAGTGAGCTCAGGGAAAGCTTTGATTTCGAAGCCCTAACCTTCCCGTCGACCATGCCGAATAATTGTAATCATGAAGCAGAAGGAAGGACCTTGTGATGCGAATTCATATCCCGATGAGATAACGAGACAGTTACCAAGGTCACATGGAATCCAAAAAAGAGAAACCTATAATACTCACCCCGAAGATTTCCTAATCGACTCCCACGCAAGATACAGAGACCCTTTTCTAGGACCTGGCGTTACAGGGTTTTCCTTATGGAGAAGAAATTACAATAAGAGAAAGGAGGCAAAACCTGTCAGGAACATATGGGATTCCAATTTAGCTAGGATCATTGTCCCAAATGTTTTTGTTAATGCGGATTTGATACAACAAATTGCAAATAGGTACATCCCTAACACAAGATAGGTACTAGCCCATGATAACAAGGAAATTATCAAGATAACGAGACAAAGTATAGAGGAGATGTACATGCTAGACACAGACAAGGACTGGTGGCCACTTGATACAAATATTATGGACCATGAATTTGAAAAGTTAAATAATCTTTATAGAAGCAATATTTCTCTTCACAGGCCAGGGTAGTTGACTACGACAGAGAAAGCATTGAGTCCCACAGAAAACCCTCTGTATCATGTAGATTTCTTTGCTCCATACGTGAAAGATACATACTACGCTTTATGTCAATGGTGTGGTGAGGATGCAACATTTAATATCCCTAATTGGATGTTGCTCATGTGCTTGGATATACAGGGAAATGAAGCCCACATATGTTTTGATTATGCAAGAATATTAGCGAATGACATCTATAAGGCCTTGATTAGTATAAAGCAGGGGAAGAGTAGTAACTTGAGATTCAACTCCATCTTAATGCACATGATTCTATGGAGTGGACTCAACATTTGGGATCCAAACCTCAGATTCAAAGCCACTGTTGATGGAGAGATGGCCCCAGTCCAAGAGTGGACTTACATTTGGGACAAGGATGATAGGGATCGTCCTATATTTTGTTTGAGAATCATTTTGTCAGGCCTCTGATGACTTATTTGAAAGGAACTGTCCGATGGGGGCTATCTGATAGAGTGAAGCAATTCCTCAGACCAAAGGATTTAAACCCAAATATAGGAATCAATCACAATTGGGGGTCATGGTTTTACTACAAGGACCATACAGTGATCAGAGTATTCGGAAGTCAAGTGTCACCCAAGGCACTGCTGATCATAGTCACTGATAGAATTGCATTCTATGAAGTCATGAGGTAGCTTGAATCTGCAGAAATATATTCTCTAAGAGTGAGAAATAGAAAGAGAGGTTCTTTCTTCCCTGCCTAGGTGGTCATTAAAGGTCTTCTGCACTTCCTATCAAGAAAGGGATTTGAGGTGATACCTACCAAAATGAAAGACTATAACATGACCGATGTGAATTACAGATTTTATGACCCAGAGGGATTCATTAAGGCAATATACCTGGGCTGTAAAACTCACCAATATGATGAGCTAGAAGATTGGATACGTAATTGTACAAAGTATGGTGATGTACTCAGGCAAAGGGAGAGGTGGTACAAGATACAGCAATCAGAGCACCGGAGGCAGAGAGAAGGTAACTATCAACCTGACTACAAATTTGCTCGTAATGTTGAGACACAAATGAATATGCTTGCAACCTTGTACATTGATGTTGATAGCATGCCATTGCCCAATGAAATCAACACTGAGGGTCAAGAGTGTAGGCCCGCAGAAATGGAAATAGAGTCTGACTCATCACCTACTTCGATTGGATCCCCAATTGGGCCTGCATTCGAACCTCCCAATCCATCTAATTCATCTGCACACATGGAGGAGACTTCGTCACCAGGCTCAGGGCCATCTCCTGCTGTGCATAGGCCTTTCCCCATTCTGCCACTAGTTACACTGGCTCCTAATCAAAAAATCCCATACACACCATATGAGGCATTTCAGACCCCAATTCGACCACTTCCACCTCCTACACGCTTTGACTTTGTAAAAGCAATTGAACTGGAGCCACCATCCAATGAATGAACACTTCCTACTTTCAAGTTAGGTGGAGGGTTGACTGAAGATATATGATTGCAGGTGTGCAGGGACTTGATTGGTGATGATAAATTCATAAAAAAGGAGTTCAAATAGTTTGTTCTCCAACAAGAGGCCATCAACCTAGTTGCTACCAGGGGTCTAAATTTTCAATCCTTGACTAAAGAGGAGCAGTCACAAGTAAAGGATGAGGTACTCAAAAGGGTACAAGATTTGATGGAAACAATGACTCTGAAAAAGGGGAGAGAATTTATATCAAAAAGTGGTATTCTTCTTTTGGAAGGTTGTGATATTTCGTCTGCCATTTCATTTGATAGCCTCATGAGGAGGCAGGATCTTGATCTCTCTAGCCTCTCACGAGACAAAGAACAGAGCCTCGTATTTGGTTCTGCATTTGATGATGACCTTGATGTGCTTGCTATTTGGTCGTTGTATCCCAATACCAATAAGCCATTGATGATTTCATTTCAGGATAAATATTATGGATAGTTTCTTATGAGAAAGTCACCTAAATTTTTGGGTCTACAAGCAAGTAGTTTGGATGTTAATGTCACAAAGACGTCACACACATTTGCATCAAGGGAATAGGATAGGATTGCAGCATTGGAGGCTATGAATAAGAGGCTTCAAGAACAACTGCAGGCATTGTGTGGACTTCCTAATGAAGGGATTCATCGCGAGGAGCTTGATAAATTGAAGACTACAATTGCAACATTAAATGTTCAGAACCAGAGATTGGAAGTCAATTTTAAAAAGGCTAATACATATGCTCAAACCAGTGATGCCATTAACAATGCCCTGTGCACTATCATTTAGTGCAAGAGAAACATCCTTACAAATAATGCCTGAGAAACATGGAATGTTTTTGTGGAGTTTCTCAATTTTCAGAATACACATCTGCAGTGTCAGCGCTTTTTGGCATGCTCACTGTCGAAGTTGAACAAGTTAATAAGGGGCTTTAAATTCTATTCTACGAAGTTTCCACCTTCTATTGTTCCTGATCTTGTCATTGATTTTGAGTGGAAGTTTGATGTTTTAGCCGAACAGTTCTCCAAGCATCAGTTATACACCAAGATGATAAGGATAGAACTTACACATTTTTATAGTCTAACTGATTGTGGGATGCCCTCCATTTATGCCGACCACAAAGAGGGAGACAATGTAACAAAAATTCTAAAGACATCATTTTCTTGGTAGGCTGAAATTCATAGAATGCGAGATAGTTCCCTTCTATCATTGAGAGCCAATGAAGACAGAACAGTGAATGTATTTGATAATCAAATTGAGGACTTGGTTAGAATCCACCACGTATGGGTTAGACTCCGCAAGGAAAAGATAGAAATCTATGATACAGAGTATATATGCCATCTCAAATCCATCCAAGATTTGAAAGAGCGAGGGCTAATCAATGAAACAAGACATCTACAGGATCGTTTCAATATCCAATTTGAAACAGCCTCCACATTGGTGCAAAAAAGGTACGGTGAGTTTATGGAGTGGGCTGAAACATTTTGGCAGTGCCATTCAAACAATGCGAAGGCTATTCAAGATGTTGAAAGAATTGGAAGCACGCTTCGAGAGAATTTGAAAGAATATGAGAGCAAACAACCACGTACCGATAAAGATGTGAAGGAGGCTAGGATACTGAAACATAAACATAAAGAATTCGTAAAAACTTTGAAATTAGAGATGCACGAGTTCAACTATCTTTTAGATGGGTGCTTGCCCAACCTTTACACAGAGATTGGAGACATGAGAGGTGCGGATGAGTGGGTGGAAGAGTGCAGGACAATCATGGACGAGGACTTCAAATAGGCAAAGACTTTCAATCCCACGCTTCAGAACATCCACAGTCTCCTGGATAAGTTCATTACCATTGAAATTTCTATAAGGGAAAGCATCAGTCATGCTATGGCATACAAATCTGATGAATATACGGAACATTTATTTGTGGTCGAATCATGGGTCCGCAGGGCATAATTTTCATTATGTTTTGAGTTTGAAAGTTTTGTTAAAGGTATTAATTATTTTCAAATGACTTTACCCAATGCAATGGCATGTCTCGGAAGGTTCATATACAAATCAAACGTGTAAATGTGAAATAGAAGATGAATCATTAGCAACAAATATAATGTAGGTTCTGTATACTTCATGTTGTTGTTTACAAAGGCTTTCTTATGATAACATTTTGTGTCAGATTTTAGTTGAAGAAGGTGAAGAGTGTTTATATGGTTTTGCATGACAAGTCCTTATGCACGCAAATGGAGTCACATCAATCTATATTCACATAATTAGAGCAATTAAAGTTCTTTTTATAACTTGTGTATTTTGAATATGTCAAATAAAGGTTGAACTAAATTCACTAAATTTTGATATCAACCTTTCCATTTCCTTCTCTATTTTTTTTTGTTATTATTTTTCCTCACTTTCAATCTGCGATCCTGCGCCATGCATTGCCCTGCCTAGTGATGTTGTGTTTCATCGCATTATGGTATTACAGCTTTCATTTTTGAGATTTTTTTTAGAACAAAGTTGCCTCCCAGGCTAGACTGGAGGTCTTTCTAACTCCGTTCTTTCCTACCACTGCCCACACTGAACAGAGCTTGTACTTTCCAATTTTGAAAAATAAAATAAAATTTATGGCTCTCGTCTCGTAGTTTATGAAAATAAATTATTCTTGTTGCTTTACATTTTGTTCGTGTTTATGAGCCTCTGCAAGTACCCTTATATGTGCAAACCAAATTTCTTCGATAAAAAAAGTAAATAAATAGAAAACTAAAGAATTTAGACAACAGCTTGTCTATCTTAAATTTGGAAAATATATGTAAATAAGATATTTCTTAAATCCAGTTTTAATGTCAAAGACGTGAGTGCAAAACTTATGCATGCGAGCTCAAATATTCTTCAAATTTGTCGTACGAAGTTGATTCATCGACTATAATAGGACTTCTATGTTATATGATATCTTTACGTCGAAACATACAGATCATCATATTGTACTTTCATATCCATTGTTCCTACCAACATAATAAAACATGCTACCTGTTTCTCAATTTCTTCTAGCGGTTGCTTTTATTTAAGCACAACACCTGAAACAGCTAATTTCATTGATAAAAAACTAAGCATAACACCCTTTGTAGAGTGCAACTACCAAACATTGTCCTTTTACAACAGCACCATAGACAACTGAAACATTAATATCAGACTGCCTGAGCTCCATATAA
Source organism: Chamaecyparis obtusa (assembly GCA_027943335.1). NCBI lineage: Eukaryota > Viridiplantae > Streptophyta > Pinopsida > Cupressales > Cupressaceae > Chamaecyparis > Chamaecyparis obtusa. The sequence goes on from BSBK01001193.1 coordinate 214,426, forward strand.
AATGCACTAAACTCTTAGATAATAAAAAAATAGAATTACATTAATGCCCAAACCACACTACTTTTTTGGGCAAAGTTATTTGTCAGTTTAAAATACACAGGATGCAAATCATCAATATGAAACATAAACATGTTCCTAAAAATCTGTTGTCATAAAATCAAGCGTGTGGCCTTCACCATCTCAATGCGATCCTTTGGAATCTTAGAGGTGGACTCTGCCTTCACTGTGCCCTAAACCCTTCTGTATAGTCCAGCACAATGAAATTTACTGGGAAAAAAGCACATACGATAGCAATGAAGTCATTCGGTAACAGATGGTCAGGCTCTTGCATTCTCCTGGTCTCTCCCAATCGGCATAACATTATAATCCTCAAGAGATGTCCCAACCAATACATTATTGCAAACCACAATGTCCTTGCTTGGCACACCATATCCTATCCCTCAACAATGTATGACACATAAAACCACTAGGTTGCCTGCGCCATCTGAAAAAGAAATCATCTGCACACCCCTCCACACAGAGTGTATATCGATCAAACACTCCACAATTGACTCGCGTGTGGACTGGTAGTTCTATTAATCTCCTAACACCTGGAAACACTGTCGCACAGGCCACAAACATTCTGCATATATAGTGAGTACAACACTCAACCACATATAAGGATGTGCATAGCAAAGACAACAAATAATTCAAATGATCAACAGAAACATACATATGTTTATAAAGTATAAACAGCCATAAAGCTATTTTTGGTGGAAGACGATACCTCGTACGTTGCACTCTTTTTAATCTATTCATGTGTAATGAATCGAAGCAAGCAAAACCTAAATCCAAGAGTTTCTGCACTTGCCAAAAACTAACAAGTATGTTACAAAAAACACGTTAATTTCCAATAGATATACAAAAAATGTATGATATAAAAGGTCATCAAAAACTGATAATTCTATGTGAAGACAACAAACAGACAAATAATATTTTACTATTGTGATCCCTTAAATCCTATACTTTCTCATCTTTTTTTCATAATATTGGTTATAATTTAATTGTATTGTGATTAGGTTTAACTTGATTGTTACATTTCAAGGGTTCATTATATTTGTATTTTATACAAGCAAGGATTTAGGTAGGTTTAAAATCAGGGTTCTGTATATTAACCTTCTGCAAGGTAGAAAGTTAGACCAATAATTACTTTCTTGTTCTAACTCTTTCCAATGAAACCTGTGTACTGCATGGGTCATTACCAATTAAAAAACCTTGCCAGAGAATAACTGAACATGATCTTCTGCATGCAAACTAATTAGCACCGTCATGGGAAACTTCGGCACCACTGGCACCATCATAAGATAATCTCCATCTATGATTCCTCGACCCACCTCCTGGTGGTGGTTCCAGATCATGATAAACAATTGGTGAGTAAGTTTGGAGACTGCCAATAAAAATGAAAAAGAAAAAAAAAAGATCCCATGTTGTCAACCATTCCCAAAGAGTGTCTTTTTCAAAAAATTAAGTCCTCACCAATGATTGCTGGAGTAGATGAAGCGTGCCCACCATGTTCTGCAAAATGCAAGGGATCCTTTTTGGACCTCCCCCTCGTACCAGTCATGGGAAACATGAATGACTGTGAAGGGAAAACATCACTGAATTGGTCATGGTTAGAACCACGTGTGTGTTGTCACCTCGGAGGGATGGGAACCCTACTTTCGCTGAACCATGGACACATCTGAACTGTGCTCATTGACAATGGATCTATGTTGGGAGTCAGGCTGAATGGCATGGCCCTGGACTGGTCTAGATCAATGAGAAAGCGGCTGACACATTCTGAGAATGCTTTCGCTTGTTCGTGTGTCTGTGGCTTTGTTTTCATCATTGACTTCAACAACCCAATTGATTCATTCCACTGATCCATTGTCTGGAGAGGCAATTGAACATCAAGTACACTTTCAGGGCACTCTGAAGTGCATGCCCCCTGGCGTGCATTCTCAATGCCCATATGAGGTGGAGAATTGTCCGTGTGTGATGTGAAAAAATCATTCTCCATCTGGATATCACCTGCATTCAAAAATTCTTTTTATAGGAAATCGATGAATGCATAAATCCATAGAAAAATTACATCATTCAAATAAAGAGTAAATTGCCACAAAACGTTCACTTGCCACTAACACCTCCCACAATCATGGCTGAAACCTTCAATGCGTGCTTGCATGTATTTCCCTGTAGCACCCAAGGCCAATCACACACATAAAGGTTATCACCAGAAGGTCTGACCAAATGAAAATTACATGATGTCTGGCTTCTCACAAAGTAGAATCCTGGTCTACTTTCATCAAGAAAGCAATCATCATCGGGAATTGGCTTTTCCTTCTCTATACTTTTCTCCAAACTTTGCACCCTGTAGTTCCTGATGAAACCAGCGTCTTGTAACTTCTCCTTTTTCTTGTAGAATGGTTCCATCTTGTAAATGAGGGTGAAGTATAAATGATCCATCCGACGTGTACATTTCTTTTGATGGTCACAAAGGTACCACATCTTCAACGTGCAATGGTATGATTCTATGGTGGCATTTGTGTCTTGATTTTCATGTGGGAAGAGTCTGGAGCTTTTCACCCACATTTCTTCATGTACAATGGCTGACTAGCTTTAAAGGAAATGCATTGTACTTAATAGAAAAAGTGTTGCAAAATACAAAACACTTGCACAAAAAGACAAAGATCTCTTACCTAGACGATTGTCCCCTTGACACCATGTCCTATACAAATAGTCTAGAAATTGCGGCTGATCAGAAAACTCATCAAAAAACTCTTGTAATAATCTGCGAGTGATTTCCTCACTCTCACCCATTGTTGTCATTATCATGCTAAGCTGTTGAAACATTTCCTTTGCTCGATCTTTTGATGCATACTTCTGCACATTCTTCAGCCATGCACGACGTACATGCCAAGTGCATAGAATGACATGACATTGAAAAGATGCCCTGATGCACGTGAATAGGAGCATGACTGGGGTCAGTGATCGAAAATGAAACTGGGTATACATAATTCCATATGGAGTTGAAATGCCACTTGAAATGGTTTCTCAAACTAAAAGATGGATGAACTTACTAAATGGCCTGTATCTCAGCATTGGCATCATCAGTCAAGAAAGCATTCACCGTCCACCCATTTCTAGCCTCCTTTCCTCATTGACATATCACAGATAGCCACCCTTCAATGTCCTCGATCATGTTACGAGAGGACACAACCCATGCGACAGGAACCTCGGACTGTTGCTTGTCAAACACGACCAGTGAGTAAAGCTAATACTGCACATGGTAAATACAATGATGATGACTACACTGTTATTAATGACATATAACAAATAGCAAATACTTTTTCAGTACTCGATGCAAGCATAATTATAGATGTCTCACCCCATATTTTTTGGTGGAAAATGTGGAATCCATGGAGATAATAGAATTGTGCGAGTGTTGAATCATCATATCAAGCATCCATGGGGTTTGAATGCCCATAATAAAAGGTGTCCCATCATTCTGTGGCTGCTGCCAATAAAAGAAATTATTCTGATCCAATTGTTTCCATTTCAGGATACTAGTGGGGTCATGAACATGTCTTTGGGCTTGACTAGACTTCACTCTTCTCCATGCATTCATTACATCTTTTCATGTCAGGAAAGTATCTCTCCTCTGCAACATACCCAAAAAATATGGATCGCTCAGGTGTCTGTCCATGACAGCATCCACACTGACATCCATTGCCAATAGGTCCTCTATGTAAGCCTTGCATTCCACAGAAAGGTGAGGTGCAAACTCAGACCGTGGCTCATTGCTCGGATCATTTACACCATGACATTCTCTACCATCCGCATCTACGTGAAACATTTTAGTGAAACTCAAAATAGCCATGTCCAGTCTACCGAACATAACCTTAACATTGAAGTGGCATTAACAACCCCTTTTCTTTATAAAGTGACGGACGCATTTCTCTACCAGTGCATTTTTCCTCTTGTCATCTGGCCCAAATGAACACCAATAACTGCGCATAAAGAAAGTCATGTTGTTAACCATAAATGAATTGTGACACTTTGGAATCATGAATATAATGATGATTCTTTCTACTCACGTAGAATATATCTTGGTTGTGTTTTCTCTGTACTCTTCATGCATGTGCTCTATATGCTTGACATGAACAAATGCACATTCCACACCTTCCCTCTTTGACTCCCCTGCAACAAAAGCCTCAATTCTGTGGACTAGAATTTTTGCACACAAGTCGGTCACCTCATCATCTTCCACACCAATTGGACTCCAATCAATTTCATTAGATGAGAAAGGATGCACACCACCACCTCCATCTTGCATTTTAAGTTGCACAAGCAGATGCCACTTGCATTTTCTCCCCATCACCACAAACTACTAATAAAAAACTATCAACAAACAAATTATGTGGTTCATTGACAACATTAAGGAGTTCTCAAAGAACATCACAGACACGTCTAAGCTCCTTACAAAATGCAACGTTGACAAAATTTCAAAAAAGACAAAAATAGACACCATTTTCACAAAATTTGCACAAACACTATTTTGGCAAATCCGATAAAAAAAAAAGGGTTTATCAACTTTTTTTTGTCTTCAGTACATTTTGTACACTTATTGGCTGCCGCATAGGCAATTCAACTTAGGATGTAAAAAATTTTAAGTGCGCGAATAAGTGTGTTGGGCCATATTCCAGTCATAGCAAAAATCCTTTGAAAATGGCCTCTTCCTTGCAAATTATGAGGTTGTCTCTACCTGGCCTGCAAACACAGTTTTAACTTGTGAAGAAAATCCACAAGGTTTTATGGCTTGCGCTTTTAGCCCCATGTCCTTCAATGTCTCACTTAGCTCCAATTTAGAGTGCACATGCTGAATCACAAAACCCAGGGAGATATTCAAGTTCTAGGGTCTGCAAGAAATAGTTCTTAATATTGATAAGTAGGAGATATTTTCCACAGCAATTCAAATTGTGAATATATTCACAATTTGACTTGCTGTGGAAAATATCTCCTTCTTATCAATTGATGAGCTTAATGGGCTTTATAATTAATGGTTCAAAAGGCACAATACTTGATGAAGGTTTTGCAAATGAGAATGCATGCAGAGTGGGTTTAACCATGGAGGAAACTCCGTAGTTAAGTGAGCCCGAGCTGGAGTAGTACTGGGACGGGTGACCTCCCGAGAAGTCCCGGTGCTTCACCTCTATGAGCATCACCTAGATCCAATGAGTGCTAAGTGTTACATTCATTCTCATGAGAGATAGGTTCGTTTTGAACCACTGCTCATGAATCATGGGTCAATGAGTTTGACTCCAAAAACTACACAGTTGAATCCTGATAGCAATATCACAGTGAACTTACTATGCCAAAATGTTGAAAACCCTGGATGTTTTTGACCTCACACTTCCCTTTTGTTGGCATTTCCTATCTCCGCTACTGCGACCGGTTGGTGGGACCTAGTTTCTCATAGTTGTTCAGTGCAGCTAACCTCGCACTTCTTCCCTTTTGTTGGCATTTCCTATCTGTGCTACTGCGACTAGTTGGTGGCTGTCAGTGTTTCAGTTAAGGGAGTTGCACGGTGTTTGTGCTCTCCACTTTAATGACAACCATCCGATTGAAAAGGTGAGTCCAGGTGGTGGGTCCTGTGCCAGATAGATTCAAGGTGCCTATTTCTCATTGGCCGAGATGGATGATAATGTGTGCCAGTTATCGGTGGGACCTATTTTCCACCGAGTTCGCGGTCTGTCGCATGATCTCATAGCCCTCTTTCAAGCCTGGCAATCATGTGACTAACCGTCTGACCTTGCGATCAAGTTTAAATGCTAAAAGGTGGGTCCATGGTGCCAGTATTGCTGAGGTCCTCAATTTTGATTGGTTGCTGACTGGTGATGTGGTCGAAGACTTTTCAAAGGGGGTTTGGACCGATGACTACATGGCTAAGAGATGGTGGTCGCATGATCGCAATGGTTAGTAAGGTGTCCTGCGATCTTCTGACTAAGCATAAAATGTAAACCAAGATTCCTCTAGGGGCCACCGATGTGTCGGGAGGACAATGAATCGATGGTTGTGTTTTAAAGTTGACCGGCTAACCGTTGGATATACCCCTGAATAAAGTCTTCTGGGATTTTTGCACTTCTCAAGCATTTATTGGTATAAAACAGGCCATCGTGAGGGGTCGAAAACCTTACAGTGAATAGCTGAATAAAGTCTTCTGGGATATACCTAACTTTTGCTATACCCCTGAATAAAGTCTTCTGGGCTTTTTGCACTTGTCAAGAAAATGGTAAACATCATGACATTGCGCAATCGGCATAGCTAGCCTCTTCGCTGCGGCAAATTACACACTATTTTCTCCGTTTTCACTACTGTGACTACCACTTACCTATGTTACTGATGATTTAAGGTTTAATGGGTGGTAATATTTGTCAACATCAAACACTGCTTTATTAAATCACGCATCTGTGATTCAATATATGTTTCTCATGTTTAAGGTTTAATTAGCTATAACTGCCATTTTTGAATCCTAATATTTATGCCATATTTCTCGAGATGGACAAAAGGGTTATTGCGCAGGTGTGGGCTATTCTCTCTTTGAGCTATTCGAATCATGTTTTCTTCGGCGAGATAGATTCCAAACATTCTATTGGGCATCATCACCATGATAACCAGAGCTAATAGTATTCTTGTTTTGCGAAAAACTGGGTTTCTGCGATGGGAAATGTTTTGCCGATACGAGAAATCTCATCTTTTCGCTACTTACCTATGTTGGCAACCAAACGCTGGTGCACGGGGCTACGTGCTATTCTCTGTATTCCCCATTCAAAATGCTTTTGGTTTTTCTATGACTCACTAAAGATCGAAATTACTGTGTATATTCGAACATTTAGGCCTTTGACACAAAAAAAAAAAATGTATTTTTTTTAACTATTGAAAGAAACTACTGTAAGGACCAGACCTACTGTAACCCAAAACAAAATCCACACAAATACTAATAAATATAAAGCCAGCTATAAATGTTGTTTTTAAAATTGTAAATATAAAACACACTTGTCTTCTTTGTTATTCTGGACCCAAAATGTTAAATCCTTCTGTATTTGCGATCGAAATCTTCCCCAAAATTACATAGTGTTTTCCATCTCCCACTGTTCACAGCAATCCCGTAAACATAGAATACTTTCAAACGAACAAAGTTATTAAGGAAAGGGAATGAAGTAACTAAAGGTCATAACTTAATAAACTTCCCATTAAATTTGACGAGAAAGGACAAGCCAAAGTGGAGTGCATTGGTCTTCATTAATGCCATTAATTCATGCCAGTCCTCAATTCATTCTCTTGTCCTTTTTGGCGGTCTTTCCAATGCTCATTTGATGTCGAACTGTTCAGGTACATTTCTGAAACTATTATGTATTTTCCCCAACTTTTCCATTTTAGTTGCACAAGGGCACGAACAAAAACATCAAGTAATTTTGGTGAAGTCGCTTCCACTTGTAGAAGAAAATGTTATGTATGTGTGTGCAAAATTAGAAAATGTGGTGTTTCAAAAATTGCTATCACAGGTACATTCCCGAAACTGTTATGTATTTTCCCCAACTTTTCCATTTTAGGTGCGCAAGGGCAAGAACAAAAACATCAAGTAATTTTGGTGAATTCGCTTCCACTTGTAGGATGAAATGTTATGTACATGTGTGCGAAATTACATAATGTTATGTGTTTCAAAAATTGCTATCACAGGTACATTCTCGAAACTATTATGTATTTTCCCCAACATTTCCATTTTAGGTGCCCAAGGGCGCGAACAAAAACATCTAGTAATTTTGGTGAAGTCGATTCCACTTGTAGGATGAAATGTTATGTGCGTTTGTATGAAATTAGAAAATGTTGTGTTTCAAAAATTGCTATGACAGGTACATTCCCGAAACTGTTATGTATTTTCCCCACTTTTCAATTTTAGGTGCGCAAGGGTGCGAACAAAAACATCAACTAATTTTTTTGAAGTTGCTTCCACTTGTAGGATGAAATGTTATGTACGTATGTGTGAAATTGGAAAATGTTATGTGTTTCCACAATTACTATCGCATGCGTGCAAGTGCGATTATTGAAACTGTTATGTATTTTCCAACTGTTTCATTGTTGGAATCATCCTGGATTACAAAAATGAGAATTGGTGAATTGCTAAAAGTTAATTCTAATTTTGGTCCAAAATGAGCTTTCAACCAATCCCAGGTTCAGAGAGGAATTTGATGAATGCTCATTTTCCACCAAAATAAGAATAAGCTTATACCAATTCACCAATTCCCGTATTCCTATTCCAAGTTTGTTCCAAGAAAGTGCGCGAACAAAACCATCAAGTAATTTCTGTGCAGTAGGTCCCACCTGTAGGATGAAATTTTATGTGTGTAGGTGCAAAATTGGAAAATGTTATATATTTTCCACAATCGTGATGATGATTACGCAATGCATTTCTTCAAACTATTATGTATTTTCCAATATAGGTGCACATATGCGCGATAAAAACCATCAAGTTTTGTGAACTCGGTCCCACTTGTAAGGATGAAATGATATGTGCACAGGTGCAGACTTGCAAAATGTTATGTATTTTTGACAATCGCTATTGGAAGTGTGCAAGTGCGATTGTTGAAACTATTATGTATTTTCCAATTCGTTTGGTTGCTAGAATAAACGTGGAATATGAAAATGAGAATTAGTGCATTGGTATAAGTTAATTCTAATTTTGGTCTAAAATGAGCATTCAACCAATCCCAAGTTTTGACAGGAATTGGTTGAATGCTTATTTTGGACAAAAATTAGAATTAGCTTAGGCGTTAGCTATCCTCCTGACAAAATGCACCTACAAACGAATTTTTTTTTCTCTAGATTTACGAAAACATAATGATTTGTTTTCAAATTTTTTTTGGTGTTTTCGATTCAGAATCTACAAAAAATGAAGAACAAAGCCTAAAAATTTCATAAAAATCCATGGTGTTTCAGATTTTTCACATTTGTACAGCGGTGCATTTTGTCGGGAGGATAGCTGCATCCGCTAGCTTATACCAATTCCCCAATTCTTGTTTTCCTATTCCAGGTTAATATGAACAAAGTGCGCGATCAAAACCATGAAGTAATTTTTCTGAAGTTGGTCCTACTTGTAGGATGGAATGTTACGTGCACAGGTGTCAAATTAGAAAATGTTATGTATTTTCGACAATCGCTATCAAAAGTGCACAAGTGCGATTGTTGAAACTGTTATGCATTTTCTGACCCCTTTGGTTGCTGCAATAAACCTGCAATAGGAACATTAGAATTACTGAATTGGTATAAGTTAATTCTAATTTTCCTCCAAATGAGCAGGTTCGAAATTTGAAAATGTTATGTATTTTTGACAATCGCTATCACAAGTACGTTATGCGTTTGTTGAAACTATTATGTATTTTCAAATGTAGGTGCGCATTTGCACAATTCCGATCACGCTATGTGTAGGAAAGCAGTTGAACAACTGACATTTTGAACATAAATGCAATCTGAGCCTCACCATTTCCAATACAAACAACATAAATGAGTCATGGAAAGAGTCTACACATCGCCGCAAAAATGAGAGAAAAGAAACACTGAGCTACAAGCGGCAAAGTACACCAGTCATGCCAATCAGAAGAGATTCACGTATTCTCAGGTGCTTGGCACTGTTCTCAACGCAAATAGAAAAAGGAACAATCAGATTTCAACTTTTACATGCCAAAGCCAATTTAAGGAGCTATTTTTGCTAAGCTGGTCTTTATAACTAGCAATTGGACCTGGTTAATTTTTTTAATGATGTATTGATGAGACCAAACAGCCTAAGGGGTCACTCATCAAGTAATTTTTGTGAAGTCGGTCCCACTTGTACTATGAAATGTTATGTGCGCACGTGAAAAATTGAAAAATGTTATGCATTTTTTATAATCATATCACAACTGCGCAAGTGCGATTATTGAAACTGTTATATATTTTGCATTGTAGGTGCGCAAGTGCACGATAAAAAACATTGAGTAATTTTTTTGAAGTCCATCCCACTTGTAGGATTAAATGTTTTGTGCACAGGTGTGAAATGGGAAAATGCTATGTCTTTTCGATAGTCGCTATCACAACTGCGCAATTGCGATTGTGGAAAGTGTTCTGTATTTTCCAACACTTTTGTTGCTGGAATAAACCTGGAATAATACAATGACAATTTGTGAATTGGTATAAGTTAATTCTAATTTTGGTCCAATATAAGCATTAAACCAATTCCAATTTCAGAGACGAATTGATTGAATGCTCATTTTGGACCTAAATTAGAATTAGCTTTTATACCAATTCACCATTTTCCGTTTTCCTATTCCAGGTTAATTCCAACAAAGTGCACAATAAAAACCATCAAGTAATTTTTGTGAAGTCAGTCCCACTTGTAGGATGAAATGTTATGTGCGCAGGTGCGAAATTGGAAAATGTTATGCATTTTCGATAATAGCTATCACAAGTGCGCAAGTGCGATTGTGGTAACTATTATGTATTTTCCATTGTAGGTGCAAAAGTGCACGATAAAAAACATTGAGTTATTTTTTTGATGTTGGTACGACTTGTAGGCTGAAATGTTTTGTGCGCAGGTCTATAATTGGAAAATGTTATGTGTTTGTGATAATTGCTATAAAAACTATGCAATTGCCATTGTGGAAAGTGTTATGTATTTTCCAACCGTTTGGTTGCTCGAATAAACCTAGAATAAGACAATGAGCATTCGTGAATTGGTATAAGTTAATTCTAATTTTGGTCGAAAATGACCATTCAAGCAATTCCACTTTCAGAAACCAATTGGTTGAATGCTCATTTTGGACCAAAATTAGAATTAGCTTATAGTAATTCCCCATTTCCCATTTTCCTATTCCAGGTTAATTCCAAAAAAGTGTGTGATCATAACCATCAAGTAATTTTTGTGAAGTCAGTTCCACTTGTACGATGAAATGTTATGTCTGCAGGTGCGACATTGGAAAATGTTATGTATTTTTGACAATCGCTATCACATGTGCCATTGTTGAAACTATTATGTATTTTCCATTGTGGTTGCACAAGTCTGCGATCAAATACATCAAGTAATTTTTATGAGGTCGGTCCCACTAGTACAATGAAATGTTATGTGTGCAGGTGCACAATTTGAAAATGCTATTTGTTTTGGACAATCGCTATCACAAGTGTGCAGTTGCGATTGTTGAAACTGTTTGGTTGCTCAATAAACCTGCAATAGGAAAATGAGAATTAGTAAATTGGTATAACTTAATTCTAATTTTGGTCCAAAATGAGCATTCAACCAATTCTAGTTTCATAGAGGAATTGGTTGAATGCTCATTTTGGACCAAATTTAGAATTAGCTTTTATACCAATTCAGTAATTCCCATTTTTCTTTTTGAGGTTAATTCCAATGAAGTGCGCAATCAAAACCATCAAGTAATTTTTGTGAAGTCGGTCCCACTTGTACGATGAAATGTTATGTGCGCAAGTGCGAAATTGGAAAGTGTTACGCATTTTTGACATCTTCTATCATAAGTGCACAAGTGCGATTATTGAAACTGTTATGTATTTTCCATTGGAGGTGTGCAAGTGCACAATCAAAAACATCCAGTAATTTTTTTGAAGTCGGTCCCCCTTGTACGATGAAATGTTATGTCCGCAGGTGCGACATTAGAAAATGTTGTGTATTTTCGACAATCACTATCACATGTGCCGTTGTTGAAACTGTTATGTATTTTCCATTATGGTTGTGCAAGTCTGCGATCAAATACATCAAGTAATTTTTATGAAGTTGGTCCCACTTGTACAATGAAATGTTATGTGTGCGGGTGTGCAATTTGAAAATTCTATATGTTTTCGATAATTGCTATCACAAGTGCACAATTTTGATTGTTGAAACTGTTTGGTTAATGCAATAAACCTGCAATAGGAAAATGAGAATTAGTAAATTGGTATAACTTAATTCTAATTTTGGTCCAAAATGAGCATTCAACCAATTCTAGTTTCATAGAGAAATTGGTTGAATGCTCATTTTGGACCAAAATTACAATTAGCTTTTATACCAATTCACCAATTCCAGTTTTCCTTTCCGAGGTTAATTCCAACAAAGTGCGCAATCAAAACCATCAAGTAATTTTTATGAAGTCGGTCCCACTTGTAGGATGAGATGTTATGTGCGCAGGTGCGAAATTGGAAAGTGTTACGCATTTTTGACAACTACTATCATAAGTGCACAAGTGCGATTGTTGAAACTGTTATGTATTTTCCATTGTAGGTGCACAACTGCACGATCAAAAACATTGAGTAATTTTTTTTAAGTCGGTCCCACTTGTATGATGAAATGTTTTGTGCGTAGGTGTGAAATTGGAAAATGTTATGTGTTTTCGACTATCTCTATCACAATTGCGCAATTTAGATTGTGGGAAGTGTCCTGTACTTTCCAACCGTTTGGTTGCTAAAATAAACCTGGAATAATACAATGAGAATTGGTCAATTGGTATAAGATAATTCTAATTTTGGTCCCAAATTAGCATTCAACCAATTCTAGTTTGAGAGAGGAATTGGTTAAATTCTCATTTTGGACCAAAATTAGAATTAGCTTATACCAATTCACAAATTCCCATTTTCCTATTCTAGGTTAATTCCAACCAAGTGCACGGTCAAAACCATTAAGTAATTTTTGTGAAGTTGCTCCCACTTGTACGATAAAATGTTATGTCGGCAAGTGTGAAATTGGAAAATGTTATGTGTTTTCGACAATCACAATCACACACGCGCAAGCGTGATTGTCAAAACTGTTATGTAGTTTCCATTAAGGTGTGCAGGTGTGTGGTCAAAAACATCAAGTAATTTTTGTGTAGTCGGCCCCACTTGTAGGATGAAATGTTATGTGCACAGGGGCCAATTTGGAAAAATGTTGTGTTTTCGACCATCGCTATCTTAAGTGGTCAAGTGCGATTTCAAAAACATTATCTGTTATGTAGTTTCCATTTTAGGTGCGCAAGTGTGCGGTCAAAAACATCAAGTAATTTTTGTGAAGTTGGCCCCACTTGTAGGATGAAATGTTATGTGCGCAGGTGCCGAATTGGAAAAGTGTTTTGTGTTTTCAACCATCGCTATCTTAAGTGCGCAAGTGCGATTTCAAAAACATCAGGTGTTTTCAGATTTCAAAAATATTCCTAAGTCTTCAACACCTGATTTCATTCATATAGTTTCGCCATCGTATGTGAAATCTGAATCTAATGTTGATCAACTGTTGTCGTATGTCCGCATGGTATCTTTTAAGTCCTTGCGATCATGTGTTAATCGTGGATCTAGGTTTTCAAGCTAGCGCATAGGGGCCCAATATCTATGGATACTGCCGAACTGACAACTCTGCAAAGATCTAACGGTTGTCGTATGACTGCAAGGTATCTTTTGGGGCCTTCCGATCATGCGACAACCATCGATATGACTTTACTCACATGCACCTCTAAACAGTGGGCTCACTGCCACCGGTGCGAGCTATATACACATGGGAATTTCTGATTGGTCAAAGTTATTTGCTGATGTGGAAATTAAGTGGGGCCAGTCCGTTTAATCTATTTATTAAGCTATCATCACCGAAAGAAAGATCCAATGACTGTCATATGATCGCAAGGAATCTTTCCTGACCTTCAGATCATGCGACAACCATTGATATGGTATCAAGGCCACGGAACTTTACTGTATCTCTCGTCATAAAATGAAGTTGATACTAACTGGTCCTGTCACCGCTAGCAGACACGGTAACCCCTAACATTTTATGCCACACTTAACTGTATATGCAACTGTCACTAACATTGTCCTCTAACCACTAGCAGATGTAGTAACCCCTAACATTTTATGCCACAATTAACTGTAAATACCCACTATCTGTCGCTAACATTGTCCTCTCACCGCTAGCAGACGCAGTAACCCCTAACATTTTACGCCACACTTAACTCTAAATGCAACAGTCACTAACATTGTCCTCTCACCGCTAGCAAATGCAGTAAACCCTAACATTTTAAGCCACACTTGAATGTAAATGCAATTGTCACTAACATTGTCCTATCACCGCTAGCAAACGCATTAAACCCTAACATTTTAAGCCACACTTGACTGTAAATGCAATAGTCGCTAACATTGTCCTATCACTGCTAGCAGACGCAATAACCCCTCCCTAACATTTTACGCCACACTTGACTGTAAATGCAATAGTCGCTAACATTGTCCTCTCACCGCTAGCAGATGTAGTAACCCCTCCCAAACATTTTACGCCACACTTAACTGTCTCTTTTATGTCCTTTCTTCACAGTCTCCTTCGCACGGTTACTGTCTCCTTATGCAGTTCAATTTTTTAGTGTATTGGACTGAACGGTTTCATTTTTTCCGGTCTAATTCACCTTTCACGTACTTTACTACATGTCTCATCATCACTCAAAAATGGCAAAAAACTAAGCAGACCTATGTCCTTTCTTGTCGGGGATAACATGGCTTTATATGGGTTCTATGTATGTCCCTATGTATGCGACAATGTCCAGTTTTTGTACGATGGTGCATTCTTTCAGGAGGATAGCCATGTCCCTTAACAAAGGTCTTGAGCTTTTGGAAACCTATGGAATCCCCAAAGGAATTCTCATGCCTCTGCAGAACTCTGTTGAAGAAGGAGGTGGGATTGAAGAAACCAGAGACATCTGGTTGAAGCAGAAGAGTTCAGTGAAGCATTTCTTCAAGCGGGTAGGAAGTTATGTTTCATATGATCCTGAGATCTCATGCAAGCTAGAGAAGAACAAGATGAAGGACATCAAGGGAGTGAAGGCTAGGAGGAAGTACATGCCCATCATGCTGCCCATCAGGGAGATTGTTGTGGATGATGATGAGGAGGAAGGGGGAGAAAAAAATGAGAATGGAAGGACCCATGTCAAGAAGATCCACTTCAAGGCCTATGCAAGTCTGGAGGAGGCTTTTCCTGTCAAGTTTTTCAATACTCTGTCGTAGAGAAACCATTGATATCCTTATTGACTTCACTGTTATGGCCATTTGGGTCTTCTTATTCTTAGTTTGTTTCATTGCTTGAGGAGCCTTGGTGGCTTGCTCAGGTGTTTTCTATTAATAGATGTAAGTAGTTTTCTTTCTGATGATCAATGTCCATTACTTGATGTTTGTTAAAAGATTCGAGTTATGGTTTATGAATGTGTTTTGATTGATGCCTTCAAATGCTGTTTTGGGTATTTTGAAAAAAAATGTTTTTGAGATTTAAGAGCAGAAGTTAATGTGTTAACCTAATGTTAGGTGTGTTGTCTTTGCATTCAGAAAACATTAAATATTGCAATTGGTACTGTGCTTGGATGTTGGGATTTTGATCACAGGTTATATGTTATAGATCAAACATTAAATCTTGCAATTTGTATATTCTTAATGCTACTGTAGTTGATCTTTAATGCAGAAGATGGTAGCAAGGTTTAGAAGCCATTATGCAATAAGTATCAGTCGAAGCTTCATTTTAGCAGACTCCAAGATCTGGTATTTCAGATCATAACAATGTGAAATATTACATTAAACTTTAGCATTGAATGATCCCTTTCCAATGCCTGCATAATATGAACATATGTAAGTGAAAATGTTAATCACGTTGTAGTACCGTTTCCTCAATGTCTAATGTATATGCATCTCTTCCCATTGTAACTATTTTTTCCAATTTTATGAATAGTTTTGTATACTTTTAGTTTACGTCATCTATATCTATCAAATTGAGTTTGATTGTACTTTGTTGTTGTGTTGTCTCTAAAAGTTGAGTATGATTGTACTTCTATTATTGTGTTGTAACATTAAATTCGTTAGTGGTAATTTTTTCTAATGAAGTGTTAAAGATTAAGGTATTTGTGGGAGAAATTGGTGTATATTTATATGTGGCCTGGTCTTCATTGGTATATTAATAATTTGTGATTTTTGGGAAAATTTAGTTTAGTTTTGTTAGCATAAGAACAATTTGTGAACTTTTAAATCAAAATTAAAAATGGTCTAATTTTTTGTTTTCAACATGCCATTAAAAGTTGGCACAAGAGGAAGATTTGAAAATTTTAGATTACTGGTCATTATGGAATAATAAGTACTTAGAATGCATGCCCTAGTATTTTCAGCATGCCATCAAAAGTTGATTAAAAAAACAACACTTGAAATTACTAGTTTCTGCCCATAGGCAAGCAGGATAATTATAGCATCTTTTTTAAATATGATTTTTCAAATTTGTTTCATTTATTTATTTTTAATATATATAGAGATCCTTATAATTTAAAAAAATATTTTAATTTTGATCTTACTGGCTGAGACCTGCTATAGTCATGAGTGAGGCTTTTTGTTTTTTGTTCAAGAAAATCAATAATTGCTTTTTCCAAATTTTCACACTTGATAAAACAAGAAAATACTAGAAGTTGTGCACTATTTGTGGTGTGCAACAATCATCTGATGGGAAGCATTTTTGTGGTTGAGCAAGTTAAAGACATGTGGAAGAGGAAGATGTTCTTTGATATTTTTTGAGCAAGTTAAAGACATGTGGATGAGAAAAATGTTCTTTGATAGTTGTTTTGTTTTGGTAGGTTGTGTATGCATTTTTTTTGGGTGATGATTTGAGCAAGCGGTAGTTTTGTTTTATTGCAAAAAAATATTTATTTTGTTTTGTTAGGTTGTTTCATTGTATTGGTATGCAATTTTTATGAGGTCTTGACTAGGCAATAGTTTCTTTCTATGAAAAATATTGTGGTTTGTGGTAATTGCAAATATATTTTTTTTGCAA
This sequence comes from Chamaecyparis obtusa, assembly GCA_027943335.1. Taxonomy (NCBI): domain Eukaryota; kingdom Viridiplantae; phylum Streptophyta; class Pinopsida; order Cupressales; family Cupressaceae; genus Chamaecyparis; species Chamaecyparis obtusa. The sequence continues at coordinate 231,266 of BSBK01001193.1, forward strand.
TATGAAAACACTTATTTTTGAAGGATTTAGTAGGAAAGATCATTGTAGTATTTTGTGTTGGTTTCAATGAAGCATTCCTTTATGTTTGGAGAAGTGGTGTTTTTATTAATATTTAATATTTATTTATGAAGCGTTGAATTTGTAATATGAAACAACTTATTTTTTATAGATTAAAGAATTGATACGTTTTCATTAAATTAGTAAGGATATTATGATTAAGTTGTTGTATTCTAAAAAATTCAATTTTAGGATGCTTGTTATTAGATGAGATAACGTGACAAGTTGTGTGATGATGTTTCACATTTCCAAACCTTAGGATTCTTCTTATTAAATGAGATAATGTGATAATTGTTTCAAAGTTAGCTTTTGTAATTATTGAGCTCCTTTCAATATTTGTCACATTAATTATTTGATTTTCCTACTTATCTAACATGGTGTGACATGCTTACATATATGTGCATATGAAATACAAGTATTCATTTTATCATATTTTGGTGTTGGCCATCCATGTGAATGTATTTTGTTATATGAAATGACTTATTTTTGATAGATTAAAGAACTGATATATTTTTGTTAAATTAGTAAGGATATCATGACTACTTGTAGTTGATTCCTAAAAAATTTAATAGGATACTTGTTATTAAATGAGATAACATGACAAGTGTGATGATATGTCACATTTACAAACCTTAGGATACTTGTTATTAAATGAGATAACGTGACAAGTTGTGTGATGATATGTCACATTTCCAAACCTTAGGACACTTCTTATTAAATGAGATAATGTGACAAGTCATGTGATGTGTGACACTTCCAAACCTTTTGTAAATATAAAAAAAGTCAATTCACATTTAATTTTTTTTTATAATAGTCCATGCAATTGATAAACACTTGTAAAGTTAGCTTTTGCAATTATTGAGTTCCTTTCTATATTTGTCACATCAATTATTGGGTTTTCTTACTTATCTAACATGGTATGACATGCTTACATATATGTGCTTATTATGCATATGGAATACAAGCATTCATTTTATCATATTTTGGTGTTGGCCATCCATGTCAATGTATTTTGGATGAATGTCTTCACATACTTAAATAAATAAAATTTATACAAGGTTGTAACATTACTGACTCCATAGGTGTTCAATTATATTGATAAGAGAATGGCGCTCACAGAGGAATTGCAGGTTGTGCACGTGGAGGATGGAGATGCATCCGGTAATGATGCTTTGCCAAGTTATCACACTGGTCAGAAGGGAGTCATTGCCTTTGATGCATTGTTTCCCCCATTATCTTTTGCCAAGCCTGCGAATAAGGGTTTTTCAAAGAATAGGGTTCCTCAAGATTCTACTAAATGGGCTAATATACCGTTTGATGAAGAAGATCTGGCTCGACTCAAATACATTGTGCATACTCCTCAATGGGTTTTTCTTAAAGGAAAATGGAGGGATTGTGTGATTCCCAGTACTATTACTTCTCCTTTCTTTTGAAACTTTCATCGGATGAAAGATCAACCAAATAATACTCACTCCAAGATCATTCAGAGGGCCCTAGTCTTCGAATGTATTCTTAGCCCACATCCTTTGACCGTTTCTAATTTTAATAGGGTATCCTTACATGGGAATTCTTTTCATCCCCACTCTCGTCCAAATCCCTCATCACCGCCGTCACTTCCAAACCCACCACAACAAACCTCTTCTTCCACGGCCAATTTTTGACATCTGCCAAGATTCCTATCCACCCTCGCCCTTTTCACCCTCAAGCTCAAACCCTAAATCTCAAGTTTCATCTGTTGTCCATTCTTCTTTCCCTTGTTGCCTATCTTTTATTTCTTCTCCCAATCGTATTCCAATTATTAATCCCTCTTTTCTTTCCTTCCCTAATAATATACCCATCTTGCATCGAGGTCCCTTCAATCCAAAACCACATGAGCTAGTTTTGAACCCCCCTTTCATCAGAAGCAAGATCAGCTCCCTCAGAAGGAGGATTGCCAGCATCCGCCAGTGGAGCAAAGGGTAACTTTTCCTTTTGATATGATTCATTCTTCTGTTGATTATTTGAGGTCCTCAGCGCTTATTGGTAAGCTACAATCCTATGTAGATTTTGAAAGTCTGATTGTTTGGGCTAATAATTCTTGGGTGGGTCTTAAGGAATTGTTTTTGTATGAGAAATATTTATTGTTTTTTGTGGCAATTTTTTATTCTCTCAAGTGCAAAATAGATGTATACAAATTTAAGGGTTGGTTCTACAAAGGTATTGGAATTTTTACTATGCCTTGGATTCCTCATTTTGATGTTAAATTGGATTTTCTGTCATTCATGCCCCATTGGATTTCTTTACCTAATCTCCCATTAGAATATAGAGATCCTGCTAAGGTAGAAATTTTGGCCCATAATTTAGGGATTATTGTTAAACATGACCTTGTTCCTTTCCTCCAACCCCATCTCCCTGTTAGAGTATGCCTCCTCAAACAAACTGATGAGTTGCCAACAAAAATATCAATATGCTCTAAGTTCGGGGTTTGGAGCCAACTTATAGAGTACCAAGACTCTGCCTCTATAGATTATCTCGCTAATTTTTTGGGTCATTTTTCATACCATTGCCAAAATCTTCCTAAGGCTTCGCTTGATATCTGCCAAAGTTTTGTCACCAACCCTAAGTTTTGTTCCCATCCTCCTCCTTCGGCCCCTTCTCCTTCTTCAACTCCTTCACAATTAGTGCATTTCAAGCCCTCTACTCTTAATCTGGTGGTTACCAATGTTCATATTGTCAATTCAGTTGTTTCCAATTTTCTTGCTCGAGTCAATCTATATTTCCTTTTTAAATTAGCTTCTGGTTTTAAAAATCTACCTATGGTTAAGTATCGGTCTACTAATTTACCCAGGTCTGTAGCCTCATCTTTTCCTTGTCTTCCAAAGATGATCTCGCCTGCATCTTTCAGTTTCAATAATGCTAATCCTTTGAATTCAATTATCTTCAAGATTACCATTCCTATTTCCTATGCGGCATGGGTTGATCGTCCTCTGATTTCACATAACCACATATCTAAAGAGGTATACGATAATAGTGTGGTGCAGAATTTAGTTTTCAACAGTCGACCTTTTATCCCTATTCTAGGTTCCTCCTCTTCCACATATTCAGATCAAGAGCTTCATCTCATGTTAGATAACATTCTTATCCCGGTAGCCTCATATCTTATTGACGAAATTGCAGCCAAAGAAGGGATTCAAATACAGGATTCATGTGGTTTGAGCCCCTCTTCTGTCTCAGCTACGGTTTTGACTATTCTTAGGAGTTATCTTTATTGCAGTCTCCCAATTCCCATGCTTCCTTAATTCCTGTACCTGAAGTAAAAACCCCTAAGGAAAAGGGGTAGGAAGCATCTGGCCTCCAAAACCAGAGATGAAATAGAAGCAGATATTCAATCAACATTACTAGACTCTTTCTCCCCCATTATTAGAACAAGGAGAGCGTGTTACTCTTTGACCTCTCAATGAAGATTCTATCTTGAAACATTAGGGGTATAAATGCCCCCGACATTAAAAGAGGTAGAATCAAAAGGTTTATTGATTCTTTTCAAGTGGATATTATCATCCTTCAAGAGTCAAAATTATCTCTAGATTCTTATGATAAATTCATTTCCAAATGGTCTCTTTGGGATTCTTCTTATGTTCCCTCTTCTGGTGCTTCTGGAGGTCTTCTGACCCTTTGGAATAAAAAGTGTATGAAGGGTCAATTGTTGGCTGCAAATCCAAACTAGCAACTTCTAAATTCGCTTGGTTTGATGTTACTTTCCTTTAATGTTTATGGTCCATCTTCTCCACAAGATAAGTTCAGTCAGTGGGAATCATTATCTGATAAATTCAATAAATTTGATGATCTTCCTTTTATACTAGGTGGTGACTTTAATGCTATCTTAGCTATAGATGAAAAATCTGGATGAAATCCTACAACTCAAAGGGTTATAGATGAGTTCTCTTTCTTCATTGTAAACAATGCTTTATGTGACATTCCTCCCTTAAATGATCTTTATACTTGGACTAACCGCATATCTCCTTCCCCAATTTCATCCAGATTGGATAGATTTCTTATATCATGTGATCTTAAGCTTCTTAATTTCACTTTTTCATCATAAATTCTTGCCTCCTCAGAATCTGATCACTTCCCTATTTCTTTAAGTATAATTTTATTTGTTGGCAAGTTTTCTATACTGAGATATATGACTAGTTATAGTGTTTTCATTATGGCAACAAAGTCATATAGTAGTTTGGAGTCAACGCACTAAGTGTAAAGATCAGAATCCAGCTAAGTGTTGAAGACTGGACAGTGTACAGAGTTCCTGCAGCTCAGTGCACCTGCGCCCATGTGTACGAATGAATTATGGTATGTGCCCTATAAGCTAAGTTTGTTAGACTATATTCTTAGTCTAAGAGCACATAAGAAGATATGCAAAGATGTGAAAGTTATAGTCAGTTGAAGTTGCACAGCCAGTGTATGATAGTAGAGAACAGAGCATAGAGCTGACAATGACTATTTTGGTTTACGATTGTAAATTAATGTTGTAGAGGCTATGCACCCATTGTATTTAGGTTGCTGACATATGTACATGTATAATTGCAAGCACGCTTAAGCCAATTCATTTGGAAGTGTTATTTGTAAATAGTTATAGGGATAACCTAATTGTATATTTGATATGAGCGCATAAATATAACGTGCGCCCATTGTAATCAGTATGGAAGTCAAGCAAGTTGTAATAGAGTTGAGATAAGTAGAGAAAAGATATGCTAAGTGAGCATAAGATGTATTAGAGCTTTTCTAGAGGTCAAAGCATTAGCACACCAAAGGAACTGATCAGACAAGCAGTGTCACATCAACAGTTGATGAAGGGTGCTCCCCTTAATACCACAAACACATAATAGACATAGAGAAACAACAACAATAATATGGAAGAACAGAAAAATTGGCTTCTTATTATCTCCACAAATGTGGAATTACAAACTTTCAGAATTACAATATGCAAAGCCACATGGGCATTCCCTTACAATATTCTGTAGGACAAAGCCTCGAACTATTACCCAGAACTATTCTGAACTGCCTAAGACAATAATACAGCCTTCCTTATATAGGCAATTTTCCACCGCCTGGGAAGGTTCCAGAATTTTAGCCAATAAGGCCGACCAACTTAGAATTATTTTATTTTACATTTTATTACATCATAGTCGGCTCAAGATAACCTTTGAAACCCGAACAGAAATTTTGAAGAAAATTATTTTTCACCATTTCAGGTGGCCCAACTTCCGAAGACCATAAGTCATCACCAGTTGACCCGCTCGGCTATTATAACCCCATTTCAGAAATGCCATGAAGTGCTCTACAGGCTTGACCAGTGCAAGCACCTGTCACCCAAATTTTTGACCTCATCCGGGGCCTCTAAAGCCTTCAAAACTGAGTTCAAAGTTTCTGTACCCTGCTGCCAATACCAAAAATCTTCAATATCTTCCAATATACACTTGATCTGGCAATGAAACTTTACTGGCAGACTTATATGACCAAAATGAACCTCCAAGAAAGAAATAATATCATTCTAAGCACATACAAAAATTACCAAAAATAGTAACTTTCCATAAATAGCAGCTTTGCACAAAATAGCCCTTATTGAATACAAAAATAGAAATATTTTGGGTGATGCAAGATTGCTCTTACACCCAGGATGCTCCTGCATCAAACACCCGGGGTAATTTGAGAAGTGACCCTGTCACGACTCAGGTGTGCAGAGGAAAACTAAGATGGCTAACCTCCTCCTTTGTCAGCCATGATGAATCTTCAATAGGTCATCATTTCCATTTGACCAGATATTCTTCATATGTCATGTTCCTTGTGCTTCTGCCAACACGACTGTCCAATATATCTTCGATCTCCTTAGTGTCTAAACTAGTTGCTGGAATACTCCACTGTGCTACTGTGATCTCATCTTCAACACCTCTTTCATGATACTCTGTCAGATCTGAAATGTTAAAAATTGGTGAAATATTTAGCTCAGTAGGTAATTCTACCTCATATGCATTTCTTGAATCATGTTTCTTCAGTATCCTACATGGTCCAAACTTCTTCATTTTCAGCTTGTTATATGTACCAATTGGAAACCGCTCCTTCCGCAAATGAACCATGACTTCATCACCAACCTGAAATTCCTTATACCTCCTTTTCTCATCTGCCTTAGCCTTATACTATGCATTCATCTTGGTAATATGCTTCCTCACCTCCTCATGGATGTTCTTCAAGTGTTCTGCAAAATCCTCAGCTTCAGCACTACTTATTTCTCCTTTATCTATCTTCCTCAATTCAGATGCATTTCTTGGACTACTTCCATATACAATCTGGAATGGTGATTTACCAGTGCTTCTATTGACAGAATTATTGTATGCAAATTTCATCTGTGATAAAATCAAATCCCATCCTGTTGGCTTATCTCCAACCAAACATCTCAGCAAATTTCCCAAGCTCCTATTCACCACCTCTGTCTGTCCATCAGTCTGTGGATGATGTGATGAACTAAACTTCAAATCTATCTTCAACTTCTTCTACAATGTACGCCAGAAATATCCAACAAACTTAGTGTCCCGATCTGAAACTATGGTCTTTGGCAAACCATGAAGTCTCACTACTTCTCTGAAAAATAATTCGGCTACATGAACAGCATCATTAGTCTTCTTGCAGGGAATAAAATGTGCCATCTTTGAAAATCTATCAACTACCACAAAAATTGAATCGTGTCCCCGCTGTGTCCTCGGTAAACCAAGAACAAAGTCCATGCTGATATCCTCCCAAGGCTTCTCTAGTACAGGTAATGGCTGATACAACCCTATATTCTGCTTCACTCCTTTTGCCATCTGACATACTCTGCAACTCTGTACAAACTTCTTCACATCTTGCTGCAACTATGGCCAATAATAATTTTCACTAACCAAACCAAGGGTTTTATCACGACCAAAATGTCCAGCCAATCCTCCACTATGCTTCTCCTTGATGAGATTCTCCCTCATAGAACTTCGTGGAATGCACAACTGACTCCCTCTGAATAGCATATCATCCTGGATGATGAAATCCAACCATTTCGTCATGTCTAGAGTAACAGGTTCTGCACAAGCTTTCCAAGCTTCACCAAAATCAGGATCCTCTGGATACAAATTCTTGAGTTCCTTGAACCCAACCACTTCAATCTGTATTTCTGTCATCAATAGTTGCTTTCTGCTAAGAGCATCCACAACCCTATTAGACTTTCCACTCCTGTGTTTCAAAACAAATGTATAACTCTGCAAAAACTCAACCCATTTCAAATGCCTCTGATTCAACTTTCCTTGACTATTCAAATATTGCAAAGCTTGATGATCAGTATACAAAACAAACTCCTTAGGAAGTAGATAATGTCTCCACTTCTTTAATTCCTGAACTATAGCATAAAATTCCTAATCATAAACAGAATATTTCCTCTTGGCATCATTTAACTTCTCACTGAAATAAGCAACAGGTTTACCTTCTTGGCTCATAACAGCTCCTATTGCATTACCACTAGCATCAAAATCTACTTGAAACACCTTATTAAAATCTGGAAGTGCTAAAATAGGTTGTTCTGTAACTTTTTGTTTCAACAATTGAAAACTCTTTTCTGCCTCATTAGTCCACTTAAACTCTTTTCTATCCCCTCTCATTGTTTCAGTCAAGGGTCCACAAATACTGCTAAAATTTCTGATAAACTTTCTGTAAAAGCTAGCTAAACCATGAAAAGATCTTACCTCAGTAGCACTCCTTGGAGTAGGCCATTCAAGGATAGCCTGTACCTTCTCTGGGTCCATTTTTAGACCTTCTGCTGAAACTACAAATGCCAAATACACTAACTCTTTCTTCACAAAATTGCACTTCTTCAAATTAATCAACAATTTCTCTTCTCTCAGCTTCTCAAATACCATACGAATATGCATCATATGCTCCTCCAATGTCTTACTAAAGATCAAAATATCATCTAGGTAAACAATGACAAACTTACCCAGAAATTCTTTCAGAACCTCGTTCATGAGCCGCATGAAAGTGCTCGGTGCATTGGTTAGCCCAAAAGGCATGACTAACCACTCATACAGTCCTTCCTTTGTCTTGAAGGCAGTCTTCCATTCATCTCCTTCTCTTATCTGAATCTGATGATATCCACTTTTCAGATCTATCTTTGAAAAATACATAGCTCCACTCAAACAGTCCATAATATCATCCATTCGTGGCAATGGAAACCTGTACTTGATTGTGATCTTATTTATTACCCTAGAATCTCTACACATCCTCCATTCTCCATTCTTTTTTGGTGCTAATACTGCTGGTACAGCACAGGGACTCAGACTCTCACGGATCAATCCTTTCTGTAATAGTTCATGTACTTGTCTGTTCAACTCCTCACTTTCTGCAGGTGTCATTCTGTGTGCTACCTTATTCGGCAAACTCACTCCTGGGATCAAGTCCATCTGATAACTGATCTTCCTGACCGGTGGTAATCCATCAGGCACGTTATCGGATATAATATCTTGAAACTCATTCAACAAATCTGGAACTTCTACAGGAACATCTTCTACTTCCTCTTTACCAGCTTTTGGAATTAAAGCAAAACATACATGCTCATGCCTCATACCATTTAGGAAATTTCTTCCATCAACAAAAGTTATCCTTGCATTACCACATACCTTTTCTTCAGTCTCCTTCAATGGTTTTAGCTTATGTCGCACTCCATCCTTTGTCAGGGAATAGGTATTCGCACGGCCATCATGTACAGCACATCTGTCAAACTACCATGGTCTACCCAACAACATATGACATGCATTCATAGATATGATATCACACAATACCTCATCTTGGTATCCGCCAATCTTGAACTTCACCAGGCATTGTTCATTGACCATGACCTTGTGGTCATCCTGTACCCAGGCAATCCGATATGGATGTGGTTGTTTCTATCTCTTGAGCTTCAACTTTGTCACCATCTCTTCTGACACCAAATTGTCAGTGCTTCCACTATCGATAATCACATCACAACATTTACCTTCACACTTGCACCCGGTGCGAAACAAGCTCCTCCTTTGCTCAAGTTCATTCTCACCACTCAACAAGACTCTTCTGTTAATCAATGTTTCTCCTTTTTCAGCATCTTCAGAATTTGATGATCTGGCATCTTCATCTACATGTGCAATTCTGGCCTGGCCTTCATTTCTCCTGTCTGTTCTACCTTGGCGCTGAAGATATTCAAATGCCCTATGACCTTCTTCTCCACAGTGAAAACATGTTCCACAGAAGCCACCTCTTCCAGATCCTTGTCCTCTTCCTCTTCCTCTTTGATCTCTATTATTCTAATCTTGGAAGCGATTGGAATTATTTCCTCGCTGATTCTGACTACTACTGGCCTCATCCTTCTTTTTCAGATCTTCATTTCGGCCACCATATGACCGTCTACCAGATCGTCCACTGCGACCTCTTCCATTTTGTCTGCTCTCAAACTTCTTGTTCAGCTTTTCCTCTACTTTTAGGGCAAACTGGTATGCCTCTTCAATACTGTTCATTCGAACTAGATTCAGCTCCTCCTGAATGCTTGGCCTTAACCCATTAAGGTATCGGGCAACTTTCTCCTTATCAGCTTCTGCATGGCCTGTTCTGATACTCCTGAACAGATCTTCCCGCTTGCTTCAAACTCTGCATTTTCTTCAGTAGGTCAAGCTCATAATCAACAAGAATGAACTGTCGCTTCAATTTATCCACCATCCGATCCCATCTCGTGATTTTCTCCTTTCCCCTTCTATTTCGCTCCAACTGAATCTCTTGCCACCATATCTTCGCATGACCTTTCAGTCTGGCCTTCACAAATTTGACCCTATCAGGATCCTCAACATCTTCATACTCAAAATATTCTTCACATTCATTGATCTAGTCGATCAATTCCTCTGGGTTAAGATTTCTAGAAAATGTAGGAACCTCAATCTTAGGTCTTTTCCCAATCTTGGAAATCGCCCGAAAAAGTCTTTCTTCCTCCTGGTTCACAATTTCAACTTCTCCTTCTTGATATTCTTCTTCGGCTTCATCCTCACTTTCGTCTCTGACATTAAGATTCATTCCTCTGCGAATCTCTTCTTGCAATGCTCGCACTTGTCTCTGCAGCTCTCTAACCTCAGGTGTCACAGCACCAGCTCTTCTACCACGTTCTCTTCGTGGAGGAATTTTCGCGATGCACGCTGAAACCCTTACCACGGTCCTGGTGCAAACTACCTCACAGTCGGTGATCTGTTTACACACTCAAGAAAAACTGGCTCTGATACCACTTGATGAAGGGTGCTCCCCTTAATACCACAAACACATAACAGACATAGAGAAACAACAACAATAATATGGAAGAACAGAAAAATTGGCTTCTTATTATCTCCACAAATGTGGAATTACAAACTTTCAGAATTACAATATGCAAAGCCACATGGGCATTCCCTTACAATATTCTGTAGGACAAAGCCTCGAACTATTACCCAGAACTATTCTGAACTGCCTAAGACAATAATACAACCTTCCTTATATAGGCAATTTTCCACTGCCTGGGAAGGTTCCAGAATTTTAGCCAATAAGGCCGACCAACTTAGAATTATTTTATTTTACATTTTATTACATCATAGTCGGCTCAAGATAACCTTTGAAACCCGAACAGAAATTTTGAAGAAAATTATTTTTTGCCATTTCAGGTGGCCCAACTTCCGAAGACCATAAGTCATCACCAGTTGACCCGCTCGGCTATTATAACCCCATTTCGGAAATGCCACGAAGCGCTCTACAGGCTTGATCCATGCAAGCGCCCGTCACCCAAATTTTCAACCTCATCCGGGGCCTCTAAAGCCTTCAAAACTGAGTTCAAAGTTTCTGTACCCTGCTGCCAATACCGAAAATCTTCAATATCTTCCAATATACACTTGATCTGGCAATGAAACTTTACTGGCAGACTTATATGACCAAAATGAACCTCCAAGAAAGAAATAAGATCATTCTGAGCACATACAAAAATTACCAAAAATAGTAACTTTCCATAAATAGCAGCTTTGCACAAAATAGCCCTTATTGAATACAAAAACAAAAATATTTTGGGTGATGCAAGAATTCTCTTGCACCCAGGATGCTCCTGCATCAATAGTTCACCTGCAGATATAGTGTGTATCTGATCTTAGAAGGTTGTAGCTTTCATCATTTGAGCAGTGAGCTCTAGGACAGTGAGTCCACTCCCCTAACAAGGATCATTGTAAAAGACTCCTAATAGGGTCTGGCCCTTAAGAAGGTCTACTGTACTAAAAGCATTGTAAAGCTACTCCTAATAGGGTAAAGGATCTTCTAACAAGGATCACAATACACTAGTACAGATTATTAGTGGGTATCAAGTCCCACTGGGGTTTTTACCTATTTGGGTTTCCCCGTAAGCATATTGGTGTCATGTGTTGATTTAATGTTTCATGTTTATGTGAATGTTTAATTCAGTACTTAAGCATTTCTAATTCAGTATTCAGATTAAAGTGAAAAGTTAAAATATAGTGAACACTGATTCACCCCCCCTCTCAGTGTTCCCATTCCTAACAATTGGTATCAGAGCTCTGGTCCTCAGCACAGAAGTTTAACCACTTGAGGAGATCATGGACAAAGTATATATGAAACATTTGAAGAAGAATCTTGAAGCAGGTCTTGAAGACCTGGACAATTCAGAAAGAGAAATTGAAGAACTAAAAGAAAAAGTCAGCGATGCTCAATTAGTTATCAAAAGACTAAGAAAAGATTTGAAAGGATGCTCTAATAGTGAACTTGAAGAAAAAGTCAAAAAATTGAGTGAAGAAAATGCATCTCTATTGAGTCAGCTTAAAGAATTAGATGACAAACTAATGAACAGTCAAGATGTCTACAATGAACAAGTCAAGGAGAACCTTCAACTGAATGAAGAACTAAGGGAAGCTAACTTAGAAATCTTGGAGCTAAAGAATATCAAAGGAAGCTTGGGATCTGAATTGAAGAAGTCAAAGGATCATATTGACAAATTACACACCAGTGTTGAATTGGTAGAATTACAGTTGTATGCAAGAAGAATCAAAGGAGACACTAGCTATATTGGGTACAATGAAGCATATAATCAGATTGACAGTATGCGAGCAAGAAATAATTCACAAAAGAACTCTACTGATATTGGGAAGATTGAAGATCAAACCAAAGACAATAGTAATCCTCCTAAGAATGAGTGTAAGCCTGTAGAATGCACATGTTTTGCATGTAACAAGCATGGACACATTGCAAGGAACTATACAGAGGTAAAACCTTTCAATGGTTACTGTTATACATGTAATAGATTTGGTCATAGAGCAATAAATTGCAAGACTAGTAAGAAAAATAGGATACGACATGATCAAAGAAATCAAAATCAGACCAATGAAAGAAATTCTTAGAATGTTACATGTCAGATATGTAACAATAATGGTCACTCAGCTAGAACATGTAGAATGGTGACTCATGTCAATGTGCCAAGGAGTAATAGACCTCCAGTGATTTGTCACACCTATAACAAGGCTGGACATATCTCAAAATTTTGTAGATCAAGGACGCAAGGTCAAGAAAGCCCTAAAAAAGTCGAAGAACCAATTTTGGATCCTAAAGCAGAAGTCAAGTTTGTAAAAGCCTCAGAGGATGCAAGCTTGATTTGATCAGAAGGAAAGAAGGACAATGTTTTTGAGAATGTATTGGATGCATCCCAAGTGGACGCACCCTCTACATGTGCATAAATGGCCCTCAAGGTCATAGGGGGAGCTAATTTAGCTCTAGACCCTTGCATGGTTGGTATACTCATCCTCAGAGTATGCACCTTTGGACTTAAGCTATTGAAGTGTTTGGGAACCATTGTGCAAGAACGCACATGCTGATTGTTAGTAAAACTTGAGTTTGAAAATTTGAAGTGATAGCCTAGTTTACGCGAGTTGCATTAATGGAAAATTTCTTACTTTAAGTACATAGAAAGTTGTTTGTTCACTCATTGCATTCATACTCATAGCAATTGGAGAGTAGATTGAGCTTTGGAAGTTGTTGTGAAGATTTGGAGATTGAGCTATCAGTATTTGCAGTGCATTTGATCGGTTGTAGAAACCCTAGCTCGTTGTGTCGATTCAAAAACCATCAGAACATCTCAGAGATCATTTGGAAAGTGAATATCAAGTAAGTCATGGCCACTCCTATTATTTTTGATGTTGCTGAGAAGAAGAGGTATATTTCCAAGAGGCACTTGTTTAAGTCAACCCTAGATGATTTAGAAGGAGCTTTCTCCCACATGCTGATGGGCATCATGCATGTAGAAGACATAAGGGCTTACATCTATTATAAGAAGGAACCTGTTTGACTGGATAGGTTAAGGGCGCACATGGACACAATGTTAAAACCAGACAAAACTTTCATGGATGATACACAAAATGGAATGATCACCCCATTGTTGAATATGCCATGGCATATGAATTCTATGAAGAAGAAATGGATCTGATATTGAATTTGGTGAAGCCACACCTTAGAACAAAGATGAGAACTCTTCACATTATGAAAAAATATTATGAGTTGATAACAAAGGAAATAGAGAAGGCCTTTGAGAAGGTGTTGTTGGAACAACAGATCAAACCACCTACTACACCCATCACTCATGCACCCATCAAGGAAGATAAAGTGGCAGAACCCACTAATGTACCAATGACAGGTCCTCAAGACTCAACGCCCATAGCAAAAACTCAAACAGAAGTAGATCAGTTTGCGCCTATGAAAAAATCACCCAAAGATAGCACAATTATGATAGATAATGTGTAAATAGCCATGGCGGCTACTAATAAGGAGTTGGACAAGTTTGAGGAAGCATTTGTCAGCACTGAGGAAGCAGGAATCTTATGTAGCAATACCTCTCCCACTCAGCAAGAAGAAGTAATCATAGAAGATGTATCTGTTGAAGAAAAGAAAGGAGTAGAGATAGAAAAGAAAGATGAATCTTCTATTGATTTGGTCAAGGTGAAACAAGAAAGCACTCCCATCACCCCCTCCTCAGCATTGTTGTCAAGTTTCACACCTGACACTAGCAGTTTGGACTTTTGGAAGGAAGAAGACCTAATTAAGTTCAATGTCCTAGCTATGGAGAAGGCCAAAGAAAAGCAAGTAATGAGGAATCCTCTCCTAGTAGAATCAGTAAATATTTTGAATAGTTTTATGCTGAAGGATAAGAAGATGGAAAATGTACATTCAGTTGATGATGTGAGCTCAGTCATCTCTCAGTTCAAAGTTAATTTTTCTAGCTTAGAAAATCTGCGGCCATAATGGCAGAGGAGAAATACTTAAAGAAGAGACTCAATGAACTGATAAGTAATTTTGCACTAGACTTAGCCTCTCTTAAATCTGATCAGGCATCATTGAAGCAATTTACAAATCAAGGAAGGAAAGTCATTACATAATCCATGGATCAGGATAAGTTCACTGATACCCATTTGAAAAAGATCAAAGATGCAGAGGCAATGATTGAGAAGGTGAAGATTTCAGTTCAAGACACATCCACTAAAGTAAACATGTGTAACAATATCTATCAAGGACAGTTGGATATAATTGAGAAGACAGAGAAAGAAATAGAGAAGATAAGGTCTAGACAAACTCAGTTGAGGAACACTCTTGCGCCCTCTCTAGACATTCTCAATCAGAACATAAAGGAGATAGATGCGACCATGATAACCTATGATCAAGGTCCAAGCATAGAATTGGAGAAGATGGAGAAGCTACAATATGCATTATGCGCCCATCTACAAATAGTCAATTCTCTGATAACCTTTTGGAAGAAGGAGATCCAACAACTCAAGGTTGCATATCCGAATGTTTTTCCTCAGTAAGTATATGTAGATAAAGTTTTTAATGCACCTTTGTCATTAATGTCAAAGGGGAATTTGTATATAATATGAAGTTCACATATGTATAGGGAGATATAAGAGTATGTATACTTGTATAGAAGACAAAAAAATTTTGTAGTAAGGAACAGTTAGAGACTTAGCCATATTCCTTTGTTGCCATCAATGACAAAGGGGGAGATTGTTGGAAAGTTGTCTATACTGATATATATGACTTGTTATAGTGTTTTCATTATGGAAATAAAGTCATATAGCAGTTTGGAGTCAGCGCACTAAGTGTAAAGATCAGAATTTAGCTAAGTGTTGAAGACTGGACAGTGTACAGAGTTCCTACAGCTCAGTCCACTTGTGCCCATGCGTATAGATGAATTATGGTATGCGCCCTAAAAGTTAAGGTTGTTAGACTATATTATTACTTATTCTAAGAGCACATAAGAAGATATGCAAAGATGTGAAAGTTACAGTCAATTGAAGTTTCATAGCCAGTGTATGACAACAGAGAACAAAACATAGAGCCAACAGTGACTATTTTGGTTTACGATTGTAAATTAATGTTGTAGAGGCTATGCACCCATTGTATTTAGTTTTCTGACATATGTACATGTATAATTGTAAGCACGCTTAAGCCAATTCATTTGGAAGCATTATTTGTGAATAGTTATAGGGCCGACCTAATTGTATATTTGATATGAGGGCATAAATATAAGGTGCGCCCATTGTAATCGGTATGGAAGTCAAGCAAGTTGTAATAGAGTTGAGATAAGTAGAGAAAATATATGATAAGTGAGCATAAGATATATTAAATCTTTTCTAGAGGTCAAAACATCAGTGCACCAAAGGAACTGATCAGACAAGCAGTGTCACAGCAACAGTTCACCTGTAGCTATAGTGTGTATATGATCTCAGAAGGTTGTAGCCTTCATCATTTGAGCAGTGAGCTCTAGGATAGTGAGTCCACTCCCCTAATAGGGATCATTGTAAAAGACTCCTAACAGGGTCCAACCCTTAACAAGTTCTACTATA
Organism: Chamaecyparis obtusa; assembly: GCA_027943335.1. Classification (NCBI taxonomy): domain Eukaryota; kingdom Viridiplantae; phylum Streptophyta; class Pinopsida; order Cupressales; family Cupressaceae; genus Chamaecyparis; species Chamaecyparis obtusa. The sequence goes on from BSBK01001193.1 coordinate 247,240, forward strand.
CTAAAAGCATTGTAAAGCTACTCCTAACAGGGTAAAGGATCTTCTAACAAGGATCACAATACACTAGTGCAGATTATTAGTGGGTATCAAGTCCCACTGGGGTTTTTACCTATTTGGGTTTCCCTGTAACCATATTGGTGTCATGTGTTGATTTCATGTTTCATGTTTATGTGAATTTTTAATTCAGTACTTAAGCATTTCTAATTTAGTATTCAGATTAAAGTGAAAAGTTAAAATATAGTGAACACTGATTCACCCCCCCCCCCCCCCTTCTAAGTGTTCCCATTCCTAACAGTATTAGGTAGCTAGAAAAAACATTCTACTTTCAAATTTGAAAGTACATCATTCACCCACCCCCATTTCTTGTCTCTTCTTAGGCAAGGTTGGGTAAGTGCTCCCTTTTGTAAAGGCACTAGGATGTTCTAGTTTTCTAACAAACTCAAATTTATGAAGCCAAAAATTGTTATTTGGAATAAGGAGGTCTTTAAAAACATTTTTCAGGAAAATGCCAGGATTGAAAATGAACTTGCTATGATTTCTGATCAGATCATCAAGGTGGGTCTGAATTCCACTATTGCTGAGAAACAAAAAGCCCTCCAAAAGTATTGGGAAATCCTCTGTTCTTGAGAAGAATAAGAAAAGCTTCATCTGCTATCCTTTCTATTAAGGATGCGGTATCATGAGTAATTTTGAATTCTCAGCAGCAAATTAGCAATGAGGGGGTTTTTTTTTTGTAAATCTATTAACTCTAGTCTTACCCCAATCTGATAATAAGGTTGTTGTGGATGACCTTCTTCATTCCATCCCTTCTCTCATATTAGATAGGGATAATGATCAATTAATGAAGCCTTTTACTTTGGAGGAACTTCATTCTGTTATTTTTTCTATGGCATCAGATAAGGCCCCTGGCCCAGATGGTTTTACTATGCTCTTTTTTCAAAAATGTTGGGATGTTATTCAATTTGATTTATTGTTGGCTATAGAACAATCTCATAAACAGGGTTATATTCTCAAGAATTTTAATCCTACCAATCTCACATTGATCCCCAAATCCAAAACTCCCAGCACTTTTGCTGATTTTAGACCTATCTCTCTCTGCAATTCTATCTACAAGATTTTTACCAAGGAAATTTATCTTAGATTAAAACCTCTTATCCCTACAATTATTTCTCCCTAGAAAGGAGGCTTTGTGCCAGGTAGGGATACATCTGATGGTGCATTAGTCACCCTTGAAGTTCTCCACACCATTGAGTCCTCCCAAATTCCTTCTTTTGTGCTGAAACTTGACATGATGAAAGCTTATGATAAAGTAAGTTGGTCATTTCTCTTCAAGGTTCTTAAAAAATTTGGATTTGCAGATGCATAGTGTAAATGGATTAAGAATTGTCTTTCAAGAGCATCCTTTTTAGTTCTAATTAATGGCGTCCCATCGGGTTTTTTTCATGCTACCCAAGGAGTTCGACAAGAAGATTCTTTATCCCCATTCCTATTTATTATAATGGAAGAGGCTTTTAGTAGAACTATCCAAAATTAGAAACTTCTATCCAACTGGAAGGGTATAAGCATCCCTAATTATGACATCTCTGTCTCCCATAATTTTTTTTGCTGATGACATGCTGCTCTTTGGGAAATCCACCATCCAAGAGGCTAAATGCATTAAGCATGTTTTGGATACTTATACTTCAGGGTCTGGTCAAGTCATCAACCCCCTCAAATCCAAAATTTATATGTTTTCTTACCCCAAAATCTATTCAGCAGAGAATTTCTAGTACCTTTGGATTCCCTCTAGATAATCTTCCCTCCACGTATCTCAACATTCCTTTCTTCTTTGGCCAAATTAAGACTTCTTATTGGGATACAGTGATCTCTAGGTTGAAGAATAGAATTTCTGCCTGGAAGGTAAGATGGCTATCGCTCTCTGGCAGGATTTTATTAATTAAAACCATCTTAACTGCCATTCCTAATTATTACATTTCCATCCTTCAAGCTCCTAAGTTAGTTATCTCTCGTATGGAAAAAATTATTTTTTCCTTCCTTTGGACCTCTAATATATCTAATGAAAATAAAGTCCCTCTTGTCTCGTTGGAAAAGCTCTTGGTCAATAAAGCATCTGGAGGGGTAGGACTACATGATCTATCCCTTAGAAACAAAGATTTTGGTGGGAAGTTGGTTTGAAATATGTATTTTAAGTCGCATGCATTATGGTGTCAAATTATGCAAGCTAAATATTTAGATTCTTCTAATGCTAATAGAATTCTCACCATCTCTAACCCTCCCTCTGGCTCTCCTACATGGAATTTTATGATCTCATCCAGAGATGTTTATACAAAATTCTTATCTTGGAAAGTTCATAATGGGACTAGTGTCTCATCCTGGAAAGACTTGTGGAATGGATTCCCTCCCCTATGCTCCTTGCACTCTATAGACAAAATTATGCATGTTTCCTCAACTCTTTGGGGGGAATTGTTGGTAGATTATGTGGATCATGTGGATATTCCATCAACTATCCTTGCCAATTGAACAGTTTACATGTCTAATGAGAATGATAAAGTGATATGGTGTCCCTCCAAAAATGGATTATATTATGTTAAATCTGGCTATGTCACCCTTCAACAAATGGCTAATCATCATAGTAATCAACGGGCTTTCTCCTTTTGTTGGGATAAATCTATTCTCCCTAAAGTGAGAGTATTCTCGTGGCTTGCTATACAAGGTAGAATCCTAACTAGTGACAGGTTAGCTAGACTTCAAATAGCCCCATCTTTTATTTGTGGTCTATGCAATATGCACTCAGAAATAGTGGACCATCTTTTTGTCCACTATCATTTTGCCCATCAATGTTGGTCTTTTGTTATGAATACATTACCTATATCTTTCCCTTTCCCCAATTCCTTGTGGGAGCTTTTCCAATCTTGGACAACTCTATTTTCGAACTCCTTATTTTCATGCTTATGGTATATCATTCCCTCTTCAGTTATTTGGTCAATTTCATGGGAAAGGAATAAAAAAATATTCAGGAAAGTTAGTTCAGACATCCCCTCAGTCTTAATCATAATTGAAAGGCTTATATCTGAGCAAGTCAACAACATGTCTTCTCTTAATTTTAATTCAAATACCTTATTTACTTCTTGGGATGTATTAGTAACATCTTCCTGGAATCATATTTCCTTCCCCTCTTTCCCTATATTCCCTCGCATCAGGAAGTCTCCTATTTGTAGATCCGATATTAAATGGAAACCACCTGATTCTCCTTTCATCAAGTTAAAATTTGACGGATTGTCAAGAGGGAATCCGGGTGATTCAGGTATTGGTTTTTGTTTGAGAGATCATTCAGGCAAAATTCTTGCTCTATCTACACTTCTTATTTGTTCGGGCACTAATAATATGGCATAAGTTGTTGCTTTATTAGAGGGTTTGGCTCTTGCAAAAAAATTGTCATTTTTAAACCTACACATTGAAGGAGATTCCTTAGTCATCATTAATGCTTGTATTAATAGGAGGATTAATAATTGGTAGCTAAGGTATATTCTTCATCAAATTTGGGGCCTCATTGATTCTTTAAATAGTTTTGTTATTTCTCATACATACCGAGAAGGTAATGCCTTAGCAGATTCTTTAGCAAATTTGGGTTGTGATAGGGTAACCTTGGATTCAAGTCTTCCATTTAGCTCCCTTAAAAAATATCTCACTCTTCTTGCTATTATTGGGAATGAATCTGCATAAGTAGTGTACAAAGTTTAAGTGACATATAGCCTTTATAAGTATAATTGGTACTCCCCTTTTGGCTAGAGCTTTCTATACTAATTATTGATTGTGGTGATCACTAATTGGTATAGAAAAATTTGGTTCTAGAGATTCGGGTGTGTGTTCTTTTAGTTTCTAATTAATTTATGTCATGCCAAATGCCATTTTGACATTTCTTTTTCAAGTAGAAGTATCTATGTTGTTTAGTGTTACTTCTGGATAATAATTAGCATAGCAAGTCTTCTATATCCAGAAAAAGGCATGCCAGACTAGTGAATATTATTTGGCATTACATAGGTTAATGAGAAATCTTCCTTTGCCTTCTTTTGGCTATTACTCTTCATTGGTTAGTTGAGTTGGCGGTTTTATCATCATATTTTCCTTGTGCGGTTGTAGTCTCCCTTTCCAAGCAATGATATATCGCATTGGCATCCATTTAATACTCCACTTCCTGTCATTATTTAACTCCCATGAGTTCGTGATGTTTTTTCTCCCATTTTCTTGCCACATATCCATCTGAGATTGTACTCTTCAGCTTTCCCATAGTTTTGTTGTCCTTGGCCATTATTATCCAATCTCTGGGTACGTTTTGGGATTTTGGTTATTCTTTCTCTTTAGTGCATCGTGCTTGTAATTATTCAAATTTTTAAGGGTGACACGCTTTAGTGGTCTTTTAATGTGCGAATTCCTTTTGGTTTCATTTTCTATCACTTCTCCATGTGTTCTTGCATTTTTCTCACCTGTCACAAGATCTTGTATCTTCTATGTGAGATGTATTCATTATTTTAGGTGGTGGTAATATTTGCAGTGATGACATCGGGTATTTTTAGGGGGAATTTCATCTCCATCCCTCATTTATTTTTTTCTTTCTTCTTTTGCTATTCTGGTCACTTTTTCTCTACCTAGACTATTTCTCATCTGAAATTCTTCATGATGTTTAGGCGTCCTAGTTTCCTTGTGGGTGTCAGCTCGAATGTTGAACTCTGTTCGGTATGCTCATCCTTGCATATGGAATACTACCCTAGAAATTATAGGGTTATGTTGGAGGTTGAGGCCTGGGAAGATCCATTCCTTGGGGTCATTAAGGATGATATTCTTGCATTAATCTTCACGTGTGATCGTCCTCATATTTGACATGGCATTAGAAGGATCATTGGTTTTGATATCCTTTCTCCTTCAAGCGGGAGGGTCATTTATCCATCGCATATTCTCTCTGTTTTCTTTTCTAACATTTTTTATCTGATGCAATCCCCCTGCCCAGTTAGACCTAATAGTAAGCCATTATGTAAAACCCTTTTTCCTTCAAGAAAACAGCTTGGGAAAGCATATAAGAAGTATGACTTTTGGGGTGGTGCTGCTTTGATTGGGGGTTTTTTCCATCACCATGTTGTTTTGAGAAATCATGGAGTATTTATGATTTTTGAAAGCATTAAAAAAGCTTTGGAAAGACAATCCTTTCATCCTATCAAAGCTTCCCTTCAACAATATGGGGGTTTCTTGACTAAAGAATGCATCAACAACATTCACCAAGTGGTTTTTTCAATTCTTAATTTATTGGAGGTAGATTCTCTCAATCTGTCGATTGGTCCTGTGCAATCTCGGCCTATTCTTGATTTAAATCTTATCCTTGGCTCTGCGGATGTTTCATCGTCTCATATGGAAGGTTGATTTCATATTTCTACATGGTGCATCGTGGTCTCTATGTTTTTTGGTTTTTTGTGCAGGTTATCAGAGGATCCTCTTCCAGTAAGATCAAAGGTTATTCTTCGTTTTGCTTACAGTATGACATTCTGCGATAGTTTCTTCTCACCCATGAGTTTTTTTTGTACTTTCACTGTAAAATTCATCTTTCTTTGTGGATGAGGCCTATTGTAGCTCCGGGCTATATGTAATGGTTCTATGGGGATGTAAAAATTGCCCTTCGGGGTTGTATGTATTTTCCTTTTGGGTCATATAAGTATGTATCTTCTAGGTTTAGTTCTCATTTCTTCACCTTGATGTAACTTGGAGGCACTGTTTAAGGAGATTTTTTGGCCCTCCTCATAGTGATCCTACGATTCCTTTTTTCTCATGATGGGATCAAGAACGAAGTTTTCTTCCTAGTTCTTTTCTCTGGGAGCCCCTTATCTTAGAACCAATAAAAATGTAAAAATGAAAATATTATTATCTACATATCAAGTGGCACTGCCACCTTTTTAAAAAAAAAAGAAGAATTCAGATGTTTTTTAACTTATATGCTAATTTATTTATTTTTTTCAAATTTAACTTTCTAGTAGATCTCTATGATAATTTGTATGGCTACAAAATGTTCTAATAAATTATGAGAGTTTTCATATGTAAGACATATAATCCAACAAAGTACAAATAATCATGTTATGATATTTTGGCATTGACCATCTATTTGAATATATTTTGACTGAAAGCCTTTACACACTATCTTTTTTAAAGGTATTTTTACATACTATCTTTTTTAAAATAATTTTTTCTTCTGTGTAAGAATTCAAATGTTTTTCAACTTAAATGCTATTTTTTATTTTTTTTTCCAAATTTTACTTTCCAATAGACCATTCTACCATAATTTGCATGACTACAAAATATTTTAATAAATTATGAGAGTTTTCATATGTAAGAGAGATAATCCAACAAAGTAGAACATACAAATTTTGAGGCAACCTAAAACAATCACTTGGTTGAATAAATTGAGATATGACCAATTGTTGCATCAATTTGTTGTTGATAGGAATATCAACATAAGGACAAATGAGCACTAGAAAAGAACAATTAAAATTTAATAAATGGTGTGAGATATATAAGCATTTATAAATAACAATAGAGTATCAGAGTTTCAAAAAGTAACAATGTTACCTCTTGAAAGAATTTGTGGATGATTGCCATTATTGATTTGGGAATGAACATTGGTTGTGACTATTACAACTATGATTGCATAAGTAGTTGTGCACAATATAGAACTACTTTTTACCATTATGAGAGATGGCCTTGAAATGAGGGTGAAACAATAACCAAAAAAGGGAACGTAGTAAGATGATCAAATTTATTATGTTTTTGGAAACCAAAGCATATACAAACAAGAGTAAACTATGACAACTTTAAAGTAATAATGTTACATTTTGAAGATTTTGCAAATGAATATCATTGTTGATTTGAAACCCAACATTGGACATGACTATTATAAGTATGTTTCTATCAGTAGCTATATGTCTATTATGAAATTGCTAATTGATATTAAAATACACTAATCCTAAGACAAATAAGAAAAATTACAATATATTTTACCATTACAAGGAACTGTAGAGTTAAAATTTAATAAATTTTTTAAGATATATAAACATTTACAAATAAGTGTAGAGTTTGAGAGTTGAAAAGTAATAATGTTACCTTTTGCAATTATTTGTGGATGAATTTTGTTGTTGATACTAGACCAAACATTGATGACAACTGTTACAAGTATGAATTAGAAAATTCAAGGGTAACAACTTGTTGCCTTGGATGTTTGTAAGGATGTCGGCTCTCGTTGCCATCTCTAGGGTTTTCAAATCTCCATCCTGCAACTCTGTGTTGGCTGCAGGCGGAGGTCTTGGTGTGAGACCTATTGGTGCCGCCCTTTATATTTTTGCATTGCCTGTGTCTACACCTGCACCCAATGCATGTTGGGTCTTCCCTTGGATTTACACGTGCTACTACTTCCAAGTCTTCTGTTGTGGCTTTTGCTCCTAGGATATTCTGTTGCTAAGGCCTTGCTACTACCTTCATCTGCTAGCTTGGGTTATGGGTTCTTTCTTAGAGGCCTAGCTGCTCAATCCATGGGGGAACTGCCTTCCATGGTTAGGACTTCTCTTGCGATGATTTTGTCTGATCTTACCGCGGTGGTGTCTGGTAAGGATCTTGTGTTTTCTCCCAGTTCATCTCCTGTGGTTGTTTCTCTCCCTTCTCCTTCAACTTCTTCCCTATAGCCATTGCTTCTTCGGTTGTTGCTGCTAGGGTTTCTAGTGTGGGGAACTCTAGGAAGCGACATGTTGTGAGTAGGGCCCTTTCCTATTTCTAAGTCCATTGCCATCTTGCTAGATGTTGAGACAAAGAAGGAGACTGATCATTAATGTCTCTGTATTTTCTTCCCATGGTGTGATTTTTTGATTCTGGAGGTTCTGGCCCAGCCTTCTACAACTACATGTTTAGATCTCACAATATTGGGAACCCCTTCTTATTGGTAATGTTCATATTTACCCTATGGAAAAGGGTTTTTTTATTGCTAAATTTGAGAATGCTCAGGATAGAAATATGATATTGTGTGATCATTTTTTTAGTTGGGAAGACAAATTTATGCTTATGGTTAAACCTTAGCATTTTGATTTCAACCTTGCTTCTGAAACATTCAACAAGATTCCTATTTGGGTTTGACTTTGCTATCTCCCCCTTCATCTATGGGTTGATTCTCTTTTAGTGGAAGTGGGAGATGCTCTTGGGGACTTTCTGATGGTGGATGATGAATCATCTGATATTCTTCATTCTACCTTTTCTTGTATTTTGGTTGACTTGGATGTTTCTAAGGGTTTACTTAAGAAGATTTTAATCAATTTTTCTAAGGGTAAATGGATCCAAAATTTGGACTATGAAGGGATAACCTTCACATGTAGAAAGTGCTTTAAAATAGGTCAGGTGGCAGCTCAATGTGGATTAGAGAGAGAAAATGTCTTCTTCATGGTGGAAAGGTGCTATAGTTAAACATTATACAGTGAGAAGAAACTTGATATCCAAAAGAGTTTCTCCCTGGTGGTTGTACATGACTCTTCAGACCTTGCATCTTCTTCTCTAGTTATTCCAGTTACTGATGGTGGGCATGATGAGGCCACTATTTCTCATGTCGATATTCCTTCTTATGCTAATTTGATTACTCGTTAAGTTATTGTGGAGGCTAGTTCATAGTCTCATATCTCTCCAGTGCTTCTTCGGTTGTATGTGGGAGTCAGCCCCTGGTGTCTACATCCTCTAATAATGCTTCTGCTAGGGATATCAATCTTGATAGCTCCCTTTTTTATTTTGTGTCTTTAAGGGTAAAATGGTGAAGTTACCTTTGAGTTAGTAGGTTCTACTGGCCTTCTTTCTGAGGATGATGATAATCTTGTTTTGGGTTCAATGGTTTGGTAGGATGTTGATGCTAAGGTGGAGGGTTAGATTATTGTGAAAGGAAAGAAATCCAAGACATATTTTCCCTCTTTTAAAATGACTCTATGTTCCCACAAGGGAGGTGATAATATAAATCCTGATGGTTCCTTGATGTGGACGATTGGGCTAAAGGTTCTCCTATCTTGTCTTTGGTTGTGGGCTGCATGCTAGTTTTTCTATGCAGCTTTTGTTTCAGGTTGTGGGAGCCTATTGGTAAAATCCATGTTGTGGTCTTGTCCCACTCTTTCTTTTGGTGGGTTATCATGGCATATCTTTTTTTAATAGCTTGTTAAGGGTTTTGAGTCCCTTCAAAACCTATTTTTTCTTTAATAAAAAACTATTACAAGTATGATTGGACAAGCAATTGTGTATATTATAGAATAAGTGATTTATATTCTACTTACTTCTGAGGAGGTGTATGTTGGATATATAAGCACACCGATAAAGTTCATGGAAAGATCAAGTCCAGTTTTGAAGATATTGAAATTTTTAATTTTGGTAGTGTGGTACGAAAAACTTCGAACTCAATTTTGAAGGCCTTAGAGGCTTCGAAAAGGGTCAAAACTCATTGGAGATGGCGCTTTGCAACATAGGTTGTAGAGAACTTTGAGAGGTTTATGAAAAGTGATTATAATAGACAATCATGTAAACAGATCAAAAGTTATGGCTTATGGAAGTTGTACCATCAAGACTCAAGTTTCTAGACAAAAAAGAAGAGGGAGAAAAATCACTTAGGTGGGAAATTGAACCTTGGGCTAGTCAACACATAGTATGGAAACAAAACAGGTTGTTAAGAGATAAAGTAGATCAATGGGAAGAGGATTGAACATCTAAGTTTAAATATGAACCCATCTAATTTTACTAGACATTTTTTATCCAATATTCAGACATGGAAAAGAAAGAAAGCCAAAGGTCTGTTAACAAATGCTCTATGTTGTCAAATTCTTCCTTGGCAACCCAAAAGTCTAGCCTAAATTTGATTCTTTCAAAAAATTCTGCAAACCTTTAAAGTCATCCAAATTCTGTTAGATGGACGCAACACAAATTTTGCCATTTTTATGGTGAATTTAAAAAATCCCTAGGACTTGGGTTGAATTTGGCCAAAAAAAGGATTTTTTTTTTTACTTTTTAAAAGTTTTTTTTTTTGTCTATTTTAGTCAATTCGACCCTCCAACCCTAAAATATATCACTAAAAAGGTAAAACACGATATTTGTCCATTTGTGAATGAAAAACAAAACTTCTTACCTCCATTGCTAAACTTTCTTGTTTGGTTGCCATTGCTCAAGGAGTGTTGAAACATGATTTTTGCATGCTCTAAGTTGGTTTGTGAGCTATTCTTAAGTAGAGTCAAGTGTGGAGAACTCCTCGAAGACATTGAAGAAGAAGATTGTTAATGTTGACATTATTATTTTTGAATTGAAACATTGATATGGTGGTGTATTTTGACATTTTGATATGTCATTTGGACTAAAACATTAATATATGGTCATGGTGGTGGTGGTGTGTGATCTCTCTCAACAAC